>DWAJ01004621.1:0-12650 GCA_018238005.1 Eurema mandarina
TTATTATTATAAGTATATTTTTTTCAAGGTCAGAATTAGGATCACGATGTTGAGGTTTAAACAATATTAAAATGAAATTATATAGAATGTGTTTTATTTTGTATATTAACTTTAAAAGGAAATATACATACTGTATCCACTATCGATATTTAGGTACCGAAAAATTTATTAGGATCGTTGATAACCTTTTTGCAGTAAGCTAAGAGATATTGGCGAAAATACTTTTATATTTAACCTCTGATTACAATCGTTGCGATTTATTAAAACATAATTTATACTACATACATACATACATACATACAGCTGCCAAATAAATATGTCGGATATAAGGAACTCACAAATATTTGGATTAATTAGCAATTAAACCTTATCTTTTCCTTGTTTAAAAATATATTTTCGTTAATTAGTGAGCTAAAGTCGATCGAATTTTAAAAGCGACTCTACATCTCTAACGGCCAAATACTCATTCGCAAATTAAATTTAAGCACGCCTTAAGACTCGTAATTTTGACAGAATTGTATGGCAAACTGTCAAATCGGACCGGTTTAAGTTGTACTTAAATTTCAGTTGCCTTTCCAGCTTAAGACTGTAAATCAAAGTCGCTTTCTCTGTCCCTATACCCTTAAATCTTTAAAACGCAACCGATTCTCATGCGGCTTTTTTAACAAATTGAGTTATTCAAGAGGAATACATAATTAATATATGCGAACGAAACCGGGGTGGGTCGCTAGTTAAAATATAAAAAAAATACATTCATAAGTATGATAAATGCAAAAATAACACAACACCAGATATCCTTTAGCGAACTATCTCCATGCATTTTCTTGTCCATTGTTCCAATGAAATTATCGCTCCTGATAGCGCCATCCTGCCTTATTATATACGCGGAACAGAGAATGAGTAGACATACCATTACGAATATAACATACTTTTAATAAAAAGCCTTGCCTCGTGCCTTTAAGCGAAAGCAGGACTATTAAAGAGTAAAAAATCATTCTATATTTTTGATAGTCGTCTTATCTACCTGCATGCAAAACAACAGCATAATATATTCAGAAGTTTTTGTAAGCAACAAACATACATCCATACATCGTGACAAAATTTTTCGTTAATAAGGAAGTTTTATTCATTTAAATATAATAAATAATAATTTTACATAGTAGTTTCCTTTTCATAGCCAAAATTAGATATTATTTTAAAAGTAATAATAAAAAATAATTAAATATAAAAGGTTAAAGAATACTCTACGCGCTCCAATTGCAAAGTTACATTGCATTAACATTAATTTTGGTTTCGTATAAAATTTACTTTAAAAAATGAATATAACGACATACATAATATTATTTTATCATGCCATGAAGATTTTCATCGATGAAGTTTTAATCGTATATCAGAATAATTCCAGAAAAATGTTTTTGAGTTAGGTTGTAAACAAGGTCTAAATTTATATATATCTAATTCCCTTTTTTATGTTTTACTAGCTGCTACCCGTGACTCCGTCTGTGTGGACTTTCATATGAACTTTGACACCCCCTTACCCCCTTCTATTACCCTTATTTTCCAGTTAAAAATAGCCTATGTTACTCTCCATCTTTTCAACTAACTATGCCATTAATAACTAAGTATGCCAAAAATCAGGTCGAGTGATTGCTTAGCTACGGCGTGAAGGAAGGAAAAAAAAACAAACACACTTTCACATTTATAATATTAAGTATGGATACAAACTATCCGAATAATTATAAGCGATTAGCGATCCTATGACATTTCATCCATTCATGATTGGGTAAGTAATTTAAGCAACTTGTGACGTCAAATGTAAATTTAAAACAATCAAAAAGCAAACAAAACATTAGTTAATAATTCAATTGTATTCAATGGTTTAAGAAAACGCCCGAGGATCTCTAATATTAATAATATTTAGTTTGTTTATCAGTAGTCAAAGTTCATCAGTAATAATAGTCGTGTTTAGTCGCATAATTTAATATAGTGCTTACCAGCAAAGTGTTAGTGTCATGCGGTTGCTTTAGAGATCTTAAAATGGACGTCAAATTAATAATATGTGAGTACCCTAGTAATGCAAGCTTTTATTTATTCAACGTTAGCGTTGATGTAATCTTGCAAATTTTTTGGTCAAATCTTGCAAGTTTTCTTTTAAAATTTGAGATAATTATTTCCAAAATTTGTTTAGCATCACTCGATTATAATATATTGTATATGTATAAGCATTGTTATGAGCAAACTGTGGCGAATTTATATGCGTTATATAGTTAGTTTTCAATTGATAATTATTTGCAGTTTTAAGGTAATATTTTGGAAACCATTATTCCATGTGATTTAAAGAATAACTCTAGAATAGGAAGGTATAAATTAATTAGCTGTGTGTAACGATTTTACCCGCCTAAATATAAATTCTTTCTTATCCGTTTTCTTTCATTATAAAAATGGTGAATATTATTTTATTTTTATGTCGCATAATATTCATAAAATTAATATCATACGTTTTACTTTGATATAAATAAATGATAACGATAATTATACCACAGTAAAATCGGTCGAGCTCTATCATTTCCTGTGCTTATTATTTTTATATTTTCTAATAAACCACGCAATGGATTCTTATATTTACACATTTAAATTGATTAAAGTTACTAAAGTAAATAAATTGAAACGAACGACTGAATATATTTGAATGTCATATGTTAAATAGTGTATAAGTCTAGCAATTATAATTAATCAATAATGATGGGTTCCCAACTCTCTTCTCGTCAATGAAAAAAAAATATTTGTTGTTTTCAGATTTTACCATTCTTTATTCTTCTGGAATCTACGCGACGAATTCATGCATCCTCGAAGGTGATATTTATAATTGTGCGTATACAATAATTTGCGAAACGTATGCAGGCAGCGCGCCGAATCCTACCTGCGAAAACCCTCAAGTAACCTTTGTCATAGAAAACACCTTAATCGAAACACTAACACCGGGCTTCTTCGGTTCCACAAACTTCGACTCAAGAGTCAGAAAAATAAAGGCAAGAGGCAACAGATGGATTTACATTGAAGAAATGGCGCTTAGATACTACACGAAGACTCTGCAAGTAGATCTTTCTAACAACAACATAAGACACGTTAAGAATATGGCCTTTAAAAACCTTCTACAATTACAGCATCTAAACCTATCAAACAATGCGATCGAAACGTTGTATTCCAATGCGCTTATGTCATTAGAAAACCGACCCTCTGAACTGAGAACAGTGGATCTTTCCAATAATCAACTGACTGTTATTTCTCCAGATGCGTTCACGTACTTGACAAATTTAGAATTTTTATATTTGAATTCAAATAATATAATCTTTTTAAGTGACATTACACTTGGCAACTTGAAAGACCTTACTCATCTACATCTTCAACATAACAAAATGTCATCTATAAATATGACACTAGTAAATCTTAAAGCTTTACAACATTTAGATTTTTCTTACAATGACATAGTGAAAGTGTCCGGTTACGAAATTAATAGACTGAGCTCACTAGTTTATTTAAACTTGTCTTATAATAATATCGAGACTATTGAATCTAATATTGTTAATCAAGCGTTTGAATTAACGACTTTAGACCTCAGCCACAATAAAATTAACTCTGAATTAGAAAGTATAATGTTTATTAATAATGCTAAACTCAGCTATATCAATCTTGAGTATAACAATATAACTAAGATTAAAGATAATGTATTTCAACATAATTCAGTAACTTATGTTAATTTGACTAACAATAATTTACAAATCAACATTTCGGAATCCACATTTGCCGGCTTAGAGAATGTTACGCAATTGAATCTGTTTAACCAAAGCGTGTTTAATTTAAAAGAGAATGCTTTTTCGCCTATGTCATCACTACAATACTTAAACTTGAGCATGAATAAAATAAATTCTATCCACAAAACGAGTTTTGCGTCAACAGATGCATTAAAAATTTTAGACGTTTCATGTAATAATATTTCAGATGTAAACTTCCTTAAAAATACATTACCGAATTTAACTGAATTGTATATGAAGAATAATGGTCTCGTAAGTATAGTTACTGGAGCATTTACTGATCAGACTATGTTAATAAGATTAGATGTATCCATGAATAAAATTGTTTTCATAGATCAAGCATCTTTGCCGCTAATGAGTTTGCAATACCTTAATATTTCCGGAAATTTGCTGTCTGGAACAATAAAAAATAAAACATTTAGTCCAGCTAAGTATTTACGATATCTAGATCTAAGTAATTTTAAGTATAGTATAATAGAAAAACAAGCATTCATTGATATGCCTGTATTGTCAAGATTGAACATATCTCATAATGAGATCATTGAAATTCATCCTGATAATTTTAATGCGACAAATAATTTATACAGTTTAGACTTATCATACAATAAAATAAAACAGTTTAGTGTAAATAGTTACAGTTTAGGAAACTTGAAAACTGTTATTCTATCTAATAATCAACTTCAAGATATACCAATAGCAAACTTTTCCGAAGTATTATATTTAGATCTGTCTTACAATCAGATAACTAATGTGACCGTTCCTGTGCTTCAAACACTTCGCAAATTACGAGTCCTAAATTTAAATCACAATTTGTTAAAGGCATTCAACTCGAAATATACAAACACTTTAATAGACTTGACAGACTTGAGATTGTCTTCGAATTACATTTATTCGATGAATCTTAGTTATTTTAAGAATTTAGTTATTCTAGATATAAGTAACAATACAATTTCATCTATGAACAGTACGTTTTTGCAAAATCTAGATTACTTACAAGCTTTAGATTTAAGTTTGAATTACATTGATTCTTTGTCGCCTGGAACGTTTCAAAATTTAAAAATAGTGAAAATGTTAAATATGTCGTCGAATGGTTTGAAAAATCTACGTTACGGAAGCTTGAAAGGACTTCACAGAACTGAAGTGCTCGATATATCTCATAACAGAATATCTGAACTGGATGTGCATGTGTTTCATGAATGTACAGAATTAAGGAAATTGTTATTAGATTACAATAGTATTAAGGAATTAGATATTGAAAGATTAATAGCTGTAACGCCAGCACTTAATTCAATTAGTATAGGGGGAAATCCAATCGCGTGTACAGAAATTGTGAGGAATATTAACAAATTGAATAGGTCAATAATTCGTCAAGTTGAAGTGACGTCTGTTGATAAGATATTTCACGAAGACAATGTATACGGTATAAAATGTGGAGACAAAGTCTACGATGATACAGACGCGAACGCAAGTCAACCTCAATCGATTGATACTAAATCTACGTCTATATTTATAATTTGGTGTACAGTGCTGACAATATTGTTTGTTATAGCTGGTATTAGTTTTTACTTCTATAGAAAACGCTTGTTATCAGTTCACCCATTTGGAGAATCTAGATTGCAAATGAGACAATCGCTGGATCTCAGTGGTTCAGAATTTCCAAATGATTTGTTGCATTAGTTGCTGCATTAGTATTATTAAATGGTTTTTTATTTAATTTGTTTTTTTTTATTACATCAGAAACGTTGCAGATTCTTTTGGTGCTTGAGTACAATTTTTATTTATTATATTACTTGAAGTAAAGTTATTTAATAATGAGAAGACGAGATCGTCCCAGCGGTTCTATACCGGACTAGTTTAGTTTCTGTTCCGGTAATACGTGGATAAAAATTGTATGTACTAGTCCTCGTTCCTGTTTGCTACACTTTAGTTGAATCAAGTAGGTTTTGTTTGAAAGGGTAACAAATATTCATACAAGCTCATAAATTTACGGAAGCAAATGTCTCCCATTTTATCTTAAAACGAACTGTCACAATACTTCTATTTTCACAGATAATGACAATATTTTTGCATAATTATGAAACCCTCAATTATATGTTACATAAGAGTAGGATGATATTAAAGGCTGACGGGGTACTTTATTCTACATACGATAAGGGTCTAAAATATTACTTTTGGGGACAGAAAAGGTCTATGTCATACTAAGGATTCTGTGGTCGTAGCTCATTCAATATGATATTAGAATAAAATTGCATTATAACTCCTACGTGGGTTATTAGAAATGAAAAACGTTTGTAGCTGGAATGTTTTCGAACCAATAAACACTGATAGGGGCCAGATTTTAAAGTTAAGGTGCAGATACATATCGCTTGGCTGAATTGGGTTGGCTCCCCTGGGATGGTACCATCCATAGAAAACTTGCTTCAAGAATATCTCTTATGGGATATCATTGCGTTTGGTTGGGTAAGTTCCCACTTCTTATGTAACTGCTTTAAGATGTCTTATGTTTCTCACATCACTAGGTACATAGTATAAAACACAGTCGCTTTCTCTGTCCATATATCCCTATGTTAATTTTTAACTCTTTGAAACTACGCAACCGATTCTTATGCGATTGTTTTAATAGATAGAGTAAGTCAAGAAAAAGGTTGATAATGTGTATAATACATCCTATATACATATATAAATAAAGCCATAGTAAATAAGCAACTCTATGCTTTAAGCTATTAATAAACTTTTTATAACCATTACAATACCAGGAATCGTTATATTTATCCAATATAGTAATGAAAGTAATTGATATATGTCACAAAATATATATAAGCTATAAATTGTAGAAGTAAGCCCAGTTATCGCAACGATATAATATGTATGTAAATTGAGTATTTAACTTTAACGCTACCGTGTTAAATATATTGCCGCATATCGTTTAAAAATCACTGCATAACCGTCTCATGTCATTTAGAATAAAAACTTGATAATTTTTAGACTTGGTTAAATAACCAAGTATAAAAGTCTCAAGATAAATATCTTTCTAATCTGTTTTATATTGTATTCGTAATAAATCAGGTAAAATAGTGACAAAGAAATTTTCAGAGAATCCAGGAGCTTCGCAAAATAGGATCTCATTCAAAATTATAACACCAAAGTTTCGTTAAGATTGCTCTGCGAGTGTTGATGGGCGGCGATGACCACTTACCATCAGGTGGCTCGCCTGCTCGTTTGCTCCCCATGTTATAAAAATAAAGATTTATTTATTATATTAAACACTTAGTTAAAACAATAGGTACAGATATTTAATACAGTGAAACATTCGTGTTACCTGGCGGCCTTATCACTACTCAGTGATCTCTTCCAGGCAACAAATTTCATAGTTATATAATACATACACACGTACAAACTATACACATATACTATATTATAAATACATACCTAATAAAAATCGTAAGATAGATTACATAGCTCTACATATAATAATATAATAATAATAAAGATGTGCGAGGTTGGCTAATTATACTTTTTTACGAAAAAACTACTACATGGATTTGACTGAAAATTGGCATACAGATACTTAAAAACCCCTTAATCAATATTTAAGACTTATAATTCTAAACTTATAGGATAAAATCGCAGGGCGCAGCTAGTTAAATATAAAAAATGTGTAAGTACACCAACAAGGTATCGTATGGTGCCAAGTTTCATTGCTTGAGGTAACGAGTTTCAGACTTGCTAATTTCGTTTAAATCATGCGATGTCGCCAAGACACGAGGTGTCGCCCCCTGAATTTGTAATGAAACCAGTAAGGATGTTAGCAATTAGTTCTGACTCGGGTAAGCTAATCCTATCATGCTATTAGATAACACCGCACTGAGGAGAAAACTAGACGTAGAAAGTGTATTGAAATGAGTTTCGTTCAGTAGACTGTTTTTCTCATTTTGTTAAAGCGTGCTGCACCATGCAATTTATACAAAGTATAGATTATGTGTTTTTTTGGCATACGCTCCGAAACTAAAGATTATTATTATTACATAATTAACTTAAAAAAAATAAAACCGACTTCATAATAATACCTATTCAACAAAACAATAATCGTTCAAATTGGTTCATAATCGGCGGAGACATTGCGTATAAAAAAGTTCATCCTCAATTTTCCACCCTTTGGGGGTTGTTTTTTTATTATTAAATTAAAATGGAACCACCCTTGAGGTATTACCTATATCCCGAAAAAAGATTTGTTCAAATCGGTTCATAATTGGCGGAGTTATAGCGTAACAAACTAACTAGCAATTAGCTCTATTGGAAAAAATCTATATCGTGGTATTTTGGACTGTTAAGCTAAAGCAAGGATCTCTTTCAGTCGACCAACTGATTGGCCGGCTCCTCGACCAATGGTTTGATGTCGTATATAAGCTAATAATAAATAGAAACAAAAAACCAGATGTTTTACATACAAATGCTAGTAATATCGTAAGTATATACTCGTACTACGTATCATATAACTCACATTCCAAATCACATTCGAGGCAAAGCTATCTCAAAAAACGCGAATACAATCTGGTTCGATCGTCTCAAGGTCTGCGGATCAATTATGCTAAGTCCTCCAGTATTTGGGGCCATTACCGACGTATCGGCTCTCATTACTGGCAAACGACTTCGCGCATTTGCTTGTTTATATGGGATATTACTGAGGTAATATTATGGCGAATAGAAAAATAAACCAAGTTTTGTAAAGCTTTGAATGAATATGGAGATGGAAAAGGGAGAGGCTCCTTTAACTTCTTTATCTCTTGGAAACCAGGTTGGTAGCACATTAGCGGAGATGGTTAGTTAATAGATATACCTTCTGCTCCAAAGGTCTTTGGAGGAATGGAATTCTGGTTAGTAATGGCATAACTTTTATTATAGTGGTAACTCTTCATTGGATACATTGAACTATGGGTCTGTGGTCTTCTGTGTTCCAAGTTACCGCAACGAGTTCATAGCCAACTTTTCTTAAGAGTCCTCATGGATTTCCGCCCCTCCTGCTCTTTTCTATAAAAATAATATCACGCAGCAAGCAATCTAAGTAGTATATAGGTATATTTACAGCTTCAAATAAACTAACGAATATTCTTTGTTTAGCCCGGTTGGTACTCTACTTAACTGCATGAAATTTAATTTGATCCAAGTCATATTTCCAACCCTCAACTGTATAAAGATATTTATTTCGCTTAAGTTCAAAGAGAGTTTATCAAAAAAGTTTCATAAAACGCGGGCGGTGAATAATGAGACAATACACTTAAACAACCGATCTTATTTTCTTTCGTCTGCAGAAATATAATTGTTAGAAGGGATTTTATAAAAGAATAATTGCAAGAAGAATTGCTAAGAACTGCACATCTGTTTTGTATATAACGAGCTGTCTCTGCGAATTGCCATTCGCATTTTTACGTTAAAATACCTTTGTAGATTATGAAGCAACAGAATAATAAGCTTTATTCGTCGAGATATATTTAACAAAACTAACTATTTGAGCTGGAACCTCAGGACTTAAACTAGGACTCTGTGTTTTGGCTTAGTCTCTTCCCTTATTAAATTTAGACTTCAGTTTATTTCATATAACATAATCATTATTGTATCAGTGAACAGTCTGTGTCTGTCTATTTCTGTGTATGTATGTGTGTGTGTATGAAAGTAATGGAAAAAATAAGATCTGTTAAATTATGCAGTGGGAGCCCTATCAAAATGAATTGAATAAGGCGCCTCGCAAGGTTACGATGAAAAGGAAAACTCGAACAAACTTCAGTCAAAGGGAAGTTTTGCGAAGAGCCTGAGTTAGTTACACAGTTGCCTAATTCACGGCTATCTCTTACATCAAGCTGATGCTTTTAGCGGATACATTATGAGCGCTCGTGTTGCATATTTTATGTGCATTGTATGTAGGTTTGGAAAGGGCTGCCAAAAGAGTGTTTTTATTTTATATCTGCATTAATATTGTTCTAAAGAAAGTAGCGCATAGAGCAAGAGGTTTAAGAGGTCGTAGAGCCATTGAATTAAGCCAGTTCGCTTGCGGTTTTACCACTCTCCTAAAAATGGTTTTAAGTAATGACTTCTCATGACAAATATCATGCACATCTGTTTTGTATAGGCTATTAACGATTGCGTTTTGTACGCTAAATGGGAGTAGCATTTTCCTTTCCATCCTCCCTTTCCCTTATTCCCGTTTCTCAGAAACTCATTCCTTTTCCCCTCTTATTAAATGCTAGCAACTCCTGCTTTTATTGAGTAATACATTGTGAATACTAACAATTGCAACGTATTTTTTTATATCTGCATAATATTTGATTTCACAATACGAATTAGAGTTAGAATTTAGTATGTTTGAACAACGTTATAAGCCCTGTGTTTCAGGGTAAGGCGAATTAACATTTTGTACAACCGTTTTTCTAAATACTTAACTATTTAAATAGGCCAGATAATAACTAGTTTCGTAAAACTGATTTGAATAAACAATTCATATGAAAAACATATTATTTGTTATTTTTCACGCGAGCGCTGTGCATGTTCCTACTTAATATCAACTTGTTTTAACATACTTGAAACTTCAACATTCAACAAAAGGAAAATTTTTCTACTAATATAATATTAGGTTAGTTCTTAATTATGTGGTAACACAATTTCTGCGACAGTCTGTAATTTCAATCCCCTAATTGGACATTATAGGTATTTGATAATTATTTATATACTTTTCTTTGTATACAAACAAATAAAAATATAATTATGTCCAATTAACACTTTCGCTAGTTGCAAATTTATTGATCGCCCAGAGGTATTATCATAACACCTTGAAATTCTAAGTTGCCGTCAATACAGCACGTGCCCCAAAAGAAATATTGAATTCCATGTATTACAAACATAAACTTCATAAAGCCCTCAGTCTGAGTCAAAGTCATATTTAGGAAGTTTTTTTGGGCGATCACATAGGTATTTATTATCATAATTCCTAGAAAATCTAAGTTGACGCTGATACAGCTCATGCCCCAAAAGAAATATTGAATTCATGTTTTACAAACAAGCTAAATAAAATCCTCAGTGTGAGTTAAACTCATATTTAGGAAACGTTTTTAATTACATACGCAATTTTTCTAAGCCCGTCCAAGGCCACGTCTGTTAAACGTCACAGTAATTTGAATTCCCTCAACAATATTTCGTATAAAACGGGTTTCTGACCTTTTCTTCTGCCATTAATTATTTACACCGCCATCCGTACACGTTCCCTCTCAAACTGAGGTCTAATTCATAGAAGATCTTAACTTTCCTCAAATTACGCAATACTGTTGCTATGTCAAATTTCAATTATGACCTCGATTTCAAAATAATTCTCGAGTTTTCGTTTGGTTCACGAACTTGGATGTAATTAATTTGTGTCTTGGACAGCCTAGTCAAGAACCGGTTAAATCTGGTTTAATGAAACTTCAAACTGCCTGAAGGCTAAGGTTAGTTCAAGAGTTGTTAGACAAGCTAATTATAAATGTTTTATAAATAAGCACCGCGATGCACTCTGACATTTTGTGAGGAAACGTCAGTAGTGTAGCAGCAAGTATGGAAGAATAACAAAACTACAAAGTCTTAGCTAGAATTTGCGTTCTTCAGTAATAATAATCTTATACCTATTTAAAATAATGTCATTAAATTGTTTATGAAATTTGACTGGGTGTTAGATAAGAAATGCTACACAAATTGACAGTTGCAATGTAGAAAAATTAACATTTTACTTTTTTTATTGCTGTAAAAAAATAAAATTAAAAACTTTATTTCCATGAAAAAAATTGTTTACAATTCATCAGGTCAGTTGACCGATTTTCAATCAGTTGAATTTCCTGGCCGGTTCAGCAAATCGAATTTTGGTCTCATGTCAAATGCAGACACCTCTATTTACATCAATCTTTTGATTCGAAGTTTCCCGAAACTTTTACTAAAACAAAGCTGGGTTTTTGACGAGAGAATTCTTCATGATTTCAGACCAGTTAAAAAGTAGACGTGGCTCATCACGTTGAAAACTGATCATTTTTAACGGGCTTCAAAAGAATTCTTCATTTGACTTACTTTTACTTTTTATTAAGTTTTAAATACGCATTACATATGTGCACGAAATCATTTATTATTTATTTAATTCATTTAAATAACTTGTTGTTAATAAAGGATAACATAAATTATAATAATGTACCATCCCATTATTAAACCATTGGATAGTCTTCAGCCTTACTCAACGAAAACAAAATCCTTGTAAATTGCATACAAATTTTCTTGCTGCGTCAACAGTGCCGAGTTGACTATCAATTTGCGTTGCCTTACCGATATAATGTCGACATACTTGCGATTATTGCCGTCCCTACTATCATGGAACCTCACAAATCAGCACGCGATTACAAAGTTTTGAGGCCAACCTCGCTCATGAGAGCTGGATAAGATAGGATTGCTGACGGGCTTTATCGAATGTAGGCTTTGTTATAAAACTGCGCAGTATAAAGGTGAGAATATAGGTCATAATGGATTTCTTGAATATTATCGCCTATGTAGCATTGAAGGCAATTCCCACAAGAAGTATCATTGTTATTCCAATTTGAAAAATATTAGATTTTCAAATTTATAACCGTCCAAAAAAATCTGCTAAATTATTTTAGAGACAAAAAGAACATCTCAGAAACAAAATGGATTTATAATATTCCAAGCAGTGTAGGCACTTAGTAACTACAGCCTGACCCCGATAGATGACATGGTTTGGTTAATTATGACTGGTCATCAAAACACATTGTACTTGCACATGTGTGTGGCTATGTAGCACGACCACACACACATAAA
>DWAJ01004622.1:0-12648 GCA_018238005.1 Eurema mandarina
ATTCTGCATCTTGACAGTTATCTTTTTAAAACTGTATTCTTTATCGATTGCCAATTGAATGTCTGAATACGCCCAAATAGGTTCTATTTGACGTCCAGATATTCAGTCTCCGACATATATATGTTTTATCTGAAAACATATAAAATCTATACGAATAAATAAAAATAGTACAAACGGTTCGAAACAATTTCTATAGGTACAAGGGAGAAATAGAAGTGTTAAAATAATACAAATACAACAACAATAATAAAACGGTAATCACATTCACACAAGAAAGGACGGAGTAAATATTAAGACGCTTTTGGTCTGTTGGATTTCCTCATAAATATATTAATTTTACAAATGAGAGTAAATGTATTTTTATAAAATTTTCACTCGAAGATGACAGAATAGATTTTTGTTCAGGCTCACTTAGAGTAGACCCTGGATTAGCACGTAGAATTTTTATCCCGCCATGAAAACGTCAAATACCTACGTGGTTACATTATAGGAATATAGTAGTAATATAACAAGATTAGTTCATTCTAGAAAAGTAGACGTGGGTGTTCAAGGATTCGGATTAAGTAATCGATCGTGGGCCATCGAACAGAGTACAATGAAACTTTCGCTTTTTAATTATCGTCTACATAGCGGGATTAAATTATACAACTCGACGATGATCACAAATACTTCAAATATCCACAGCAATGAAAAGCAAATAGACAAATGACTCATCGTTTTTTGAAAAAGAATTATTCTTGTCCCTTTCGATTAATATAGAAATGAACAGGACGGTTGTTCCAGTAGTTCTAATACGTCATTTTGCATATCTAAAATTGAACTCACGTATATTTCTTTTTTTCCAACTCATATAATACTTTAATGTTACATAGTATAAATATCGTATTGTGTTTTATTCTTATACCGGTGTATCGAAGCGTGTTTATGAAATTGTTTTTGTAATGGTCATAGTTCAGATTGCATAGATTAGACTATTGTGGTTAGATTTTAACCGCTTTAAATTTTTTTTTCATAAATTTTATTGCTCTACTTCTTTGGCTTTCTTTTATTCTATAACATATTTCGTTTCGTCACAGATCCTTACATCATAAACGTCGGCATCGCAGTCGTGATGCTCTTAGCTTTGTGAATGCTCAGTTGCCCACTATCAGATAAAGAATAGTATGAAGTAGCAAAAGTTTAATGAATTATAGATAATGTTGTAGAATTTAAAATGAAGATACGCTTTCCGTAGGACGAAGACCTAATGACGCATGCTAACTGACGCACCAGGCTAATTATGTTAAATGTTATTATAAGATTTTGTTATCTTTAGAGTACTGAATTACTCATATTACTGTAATTGTCTGTTTGTTGTTTAATATACCTATAATATCTACGTGTGTACGACCTCGAGTTTAAGGTGTATTGTTAATTTTGTGTAGGTTCTCCATATCATAAGCCTTGAAAGCGAATAAATGTGTTTTTATAGAAGTAGGGAAATTTAAATTCTCATTGATATGTTTTGTTACATGCGTTATTCTTTTAACTGTAGTAGAGTTTAATAGCCAGTCCTAATATATGAAAGAAAATTCTAGAATTTTAAAGAATATAATGTTTTGTATAGAGAGGGATATACATTCTGGTTCATCAGCAGTTTTTATTTCCGTTGATGTTGTATGGACGGCTCTTGTCCACCTGCCTTTGAGAAAGCTCCTATCATAACATTCAGACAACCCTTTAAAACATTGTCGCACAAAATTTTGCGTATGGATGACGTATCTGCAGGATGTGCGCAAGTTGGTCGCGGTGACGTCCTTGAGCGAGGTGAATTAATAACGAGTTTTTGTACATGGTTATTAAGTGTGACGTGTATGCAAATTTGACGGTGAAATGTTGGGATATTTCCATACAATTAGGCGGTAACTGGATCGCAGGTCTGTCCCAGATATAGGATGGACGCTTTAACTACCCTTTGTTTGTTCTTTAATTGCATTTCTTATTTAAATCGTTGCGTTTCGTATGCTCTGGCTTTAGTTTAATATGCGGTTAGATTGACTTTGAATTGAAACTTTTTGAAAATAAAGATACACAAGAGTGTTTTTGACGCAAAGTGCGGTCTTGTAATATTGAGGTAGGCATTGAAAGAGATTTAGGTCATGTGAAGATGGGTAGCGCTAGATTTAATTTTATATTAACCATGCCTCGTGGTTTTAAAATTATTTTATATACAGTAACTAAGGTCTAATCAGATAGTATGCCAATCTTCAGCCAAATCATTTATCAATACTAGTGAAATTAGCAACAAACATCTTTAGAATTCTCTAACTATAAATAAACTCTTTATTGACTTCAACAAATATATCTGATTAAAAAACTAATTAATAAAATACATGAGGAAACGGTTATAAGAGCTAAGAGCAAGCGATCTATATTTATCTGAGGTCAAGACTGAAGACATCGCCGTCGCATTACATAAATAATATGCACGTGAATTCCGGCTTTGGTTGCAACACGCGATTTTGAAATACCTCTCTCTCTCTCTGTCCTTTCCGTTGGAGATACGACGCAAAATTGAGATGGCTACAGTATAGGAAGCCATTCATGAGTCGGTCTTGGTAAGTCCCGTTGTGAATGTAATATCGTATATGGTAGCGTCAGAGGTGATGGACAATACTCCATGCATAAGCCGGGATACCGTAGTTTTTAGTGTTGTTTTCATTTCGGTAGAGATGATCCAGGTTAAATAGTATTCTAGGTAGTAAATAATGGGGGTAATAAACAGGTTCGCGCAAGACTGAAGACCAAATCATCGCGAGTCCGTCCGTGTCAGCGTTAGTAGGGGATCATTATGGGTGTTAGTCGGTAGTTACACCATTTCACGAGTCCAACATAGCCTCCATTGTACCGAGAAGGACGCGATATCTGTACGGAATTTCCCACTGTTAAAATAATGTCTATCAGGTGATTGCCAAAAGTAATATTATCGCTACACGATACATTGAACACCAATTCAACCAGTAAAATTTTTTGTTGTTAAGACGTTCTGTAATGTAGATTTTGGTTATATACAACTATTCTTTTCAAAATTGCTATTAATGTATCTATAATAATTTACACGTGACGTTAGTAGCGTTTTAATTAAGAATTCTTTCGTTTTCATAAAAGAGACTTGTTAGGCTTTATAAAGTTCCCAGCACAATATCGTTAAATTAACAGCGGAGTGAAATTATTAGAAAAATACTCACTAAATGGAACAGAATTACCTTGGGAAATTTCTCCGGTCACGAATAATACGGCGCTTGGCGAATAATGATCTTGTTTTCATAGACACGATTGTGTTTTCATAAAATAATAAGCAGATACAAATGAAACAGTCTAGAAATTTCGATAATGCTTTTGTTAAGAATATGTTTTCCAGAATTTTGTATCATAGTAATATTTATTTCGTGCGCAAACCTTTTTGTAAGAAAATTGCTTTCGGAGGAGGAAAGGTATGGGAATTCGGAATTGGTATTGATACTTGGTAATAGAATATGAGTCTTTAGGGGCAAAGCAGAGAATACTATGATAGGTACCTAATACAATTAGTTTCTTGAACAGCACTGAAGGAACAAAGTTATTTATGTATATCATTTGTGACTACATTAAGGATTAGCATATTAGATATTAAGAAGCCATTTTCGATACAAGTCACGTGTCCAAGATTTTAGCGAACTCGCCCTTGCATTAATAAGGTTTCCGCGTAAACATGCTGTATTTATCGGAAAAGGAATTATTGTTATTATTATTATTAATGACGTAATATGTGAATGTGAAAGTCAAAGACGTTAATGATTTTTTTAAGAAGGCTTGTTCTAGAATAAATATGTAACTGCCGGTTCGAAACGCTTCAAGCAAGAACATTAATTATATACCTGCCCTTTTGGTAACAAAGTGTAGATACAAACATATATTGTAATTACAGTGTCCCATGATCGTCTGTGGACTCGTAGGAAACTTTAGCATAATGTTTAATTATTCATAGTACGCTATACATTTTCTTCTTCTCCCTCTCATTACTTCAAAACTTATTACTTCTGGACGACTGTAGCGGCAAATAGAGAACGCTGGAAGAAGATGGAGGAGGCCTTTACCCGTAAAGGGATCCTTATCTCGGAAGTAAGAACTAACAATACTAATAACTAGATTGTAATGAACTATGTATACTAACACTACACTAACAATTTATTAAATGTAATAATCATAAGAGATAAGGAAAAAAATAAAGGCTTTATTATTATTATTATTATCATAAGGTATAAAAAAGGTACCTAATACATAGAATTTTCTAGTAATATTTATAGTCCAATATATCCTTCTACAAGTAGGCTTCATATAGTAGGTAACACTTTTGGATCGTCATGGCAATACAAAGCATTTCACCTAGCTAATGTGTACCTTACTCGTAAATTGTTTATTTTATAACTTAAAGTAATATATAATATATCCCTTTAATAATTTATTTAGTAAGATTGTATTTTTTTCACTTTACCTTCTAAACATATTTATAGAAAATACGTCTTACATCTAGGTATACAATTTTTCAAAATGTAGTATTTTGTTTGTTATATTAAAAAATCATTGCAATTCAAGATAATAAATGAGCTTTATGCAAATATTAGGTACTTTTTATAAACATTAGTAGAATTTATAATTCGTTTTTTTTTTTAATTTATACTACTTAAGAAATGCAAATTATGTATGTTAAAGTAATTTTTAAAACGAAAAAATTAAATATAAAATGATCATAATGTTTTCAAAAATGGCGTCTGATCCAACTTTATTCATACGCTATGATTATGAGAATGACTTATGAGTTATGACGCACAGTGTATAGTTCTTCATGTGGAGGTCCCAAACTCATAGACGCATAAGCCTCCGGTCATTGACCCCGGTAACTTGTAAGAGTGTTAAGTACCACTTTTGGACCCTTGAGTTCTTAGAACCGTGTAGCGAATTAATATTGTTACTATGAGCTTAGAGTAAAGTTAAGCAATTTTCGTATGTTATAACTTAATTAAACATCTTCCTATAATATGTTTGAAAATCGTGTTTAGTGTGATAGTTATAGATGTATACTAATATTATAAAGAAGTAAAGTTTGTGTGTTTTTTAAATTGTAAGGGGTAATCTCGGGATCTACTGAACCGATTTTGAAAATTCTTTCACCGATAGAAGGCCACATTATTGCTGAGTGTCATAGGCTATATAAAAAAAGGATTGTTAACATTATGCCCAACGAAGTGGGCACGGGACACGTCGAAAACTATCTAAACAATATGTCAAACTCAAATGTATCTTTCTTTAACTGGGCTACATCTAGTTAAGCTTTTAAAATCGTCATGGTATTACAAACTAATAATTTATCAACGGTACAAAAACTTATTCTAAAGAGACGAATACGCAACAAACTCTAATAGTTTCTCTTGTAAATTAAAAAGTAACAATAGTAAAATAGTAAAAAATCATGATGATTTTTTACTGGGACTTTTTTAGTGTTTATTGGATATAGCAAAATATTAATATAACTAAAAAAGAGGAACCAATTTCACAGAAAAACCGAAGGGCCAATCTAGTAAAGAAAAAAAAATAAACCCAATATTCTTCATTTCAATAAAAATTCCTTAAGAACGCATCCCAGTCTAAAATGCAATAACTAAAGTAATAAGTAAACACCATCCTACAAAAAGCCTATTACTTTGAATATAAATGAAAACAGTTAAGCTATGAATATTTCTAGACTCTCGCCTGACCCACACCTCAAGGGCTTAAATTACAAAGAATAGCCATAATAACTGTATTTCTATGAACAATCGCGAAATGTTAAGATAACTATCATTTCAATAAATTAACTATTGAACACCTTTTGAATCGGATACAATTGGTAAATACAATTTACATACTTAGGTTATTTGATGTTTAAAATTATTAAAATTCCAGTTAAAAAGTAGCCTATGTTCTATGTGTGTACCAAATTTCTTTCTAATCGGTTCAGTACTTGTAGCGTGATGGAAAGACAGACAGACTTACTTTCGCATTTATAATATGTATATGTGTTTTAGTGTTAATTTTTAAATTTAATACTGTAAGTATACATATATAGTAGTGAATAAACAAGAAAATGAATTTAACGATAACTAAGTACGTTAACCGCTCTACGATCGAGAATAATTTTATTCAACATATTCAAAGAGGCATTGCAATAAATTGTTTAATAAATTGCAAATGTGTGGTCTCAGATTAAGGTAATCTAATGAATTTTGGATTAGGTTACCACATGGCTGAGTACTAAAACGAAGCCTTAACATATAAAGCGTTATTTACTTAGTGAAATTGCTAGAATACCTCTTAACAAGACCTATAATGTATAGGTCTTGTTATGTGGTATTCTAATTATTTATTAAATACAATAAACTAGTGAATATTTTTTTATTAACAGAAAAATACAGTATGAGCTATGAACACGCAAAGTGAAGCCATTACAACGTAGACAATTTTGTCTTCTTACATAGATCGTCGTCACAGTGCATCGCATTAAAATTCGAATGATTTTGGTAGATTTAAATTTTTCCACATTTATAGGGTAAATTTCCTATAGCACCAACAGTAACACAAGCTATGCATAGCGTAGGACTAGATCGCTTTGTGTTACAATTAGCGTCCTGAATTATCAGGTACTATATTATAAACATATATTTTGTCATAAGTCGAAAGAAAAGGACATCCCGCATTTAATTTAAATAATTACGATGACAGCGGATGCGATAGTACCCACATTATCTGGAACTAACTTTAAGTCTAATTGCTCAGATTAGGTCCCGTTAGTTAGTGGAAATGGGTTGACTTATGGTAATCTAGGAAGGGAAAAACACTAGATCAAAGATAGTATGCGAAGATGAAAGTTCAGGCTAGCTGCTTGGCGGTTTCTAGGACGCCCGGTTAGTGGGGTCGGTAAAAGATATGTCGACAGGCAATTACCTTTTTCTGCTATTAAAGAAACATGTCAATGAATTTCGTATAAGGCTCGCTGGTTACGTGATCCCAGTTTACATTAAAATGTCTTTATTTGCAGTATTTTTTGTAACATTTGGAGTCGATTTGGCTGTTGTATTGGAAGCACGTGTTGCTGATTGCCACAACCAAATATCGACCCTAAAACTTATTTTATTTACATACAACTAGATTAGCAAAATTGTGGTGACGCAGAACAGCCATTTAATCAAGAAGAAGAACTACACATGATGAACTTAATAACATTTATATAAGATATAACCAATTTTTCTCTCTTATATATTTCTATTATATAGGCTCTTTGATATTTTCAAAATATTCACTTTCCATATAGAAATTTGCTATTACGTTTACAGTAAAGGTATATATTTGTATCAGTCGCGCCCCGCGTTTTTCCCCACATTTATGCATACATTATACACATAACCTTTCTCTTTAATCAATCTATTTGATAAAAAATCATGAAAATCGTTTGCGTAATTTTAAACATTTAAGCATACATAGAGACAGACAGAAAGTGACTATGTTGTATACTATGCAATCATGTTATCGTGTATCTGTACAATGTCAAGGTAATTTTTTTTTATATTCTATGAAGTGGTGAGACGAGCTGGACGTCCTCCTGATGGTAAGAGAAACGCCAGCCCATAACCAATGTAGTGCTACCCAGAACTTTGCTCCGGGCAGGGGTGCACTACATTGACGCTCCCCACTCTGAGTCATAAGATATTAAGACACATTAGCACAGTAATCTCGCTGGCTACAGTGCCCTTCAGACCGGAGCTCAGTGACATTTGCACATCACTGTTCAGGCGGTTGAATGTCTGGCACTGTGAAAATACTAATTAGAACCGTCATAGGTACTCCAATTTCGACATGGGGCAGTTTAAACCCTACCGAAGATCCTGTTAGAAATTCTATACGCGACGTGCATCGGCACGCATATGCGTGATCCAAACTTCCAATAAAACACTTACCATTATAATTTATAGTTCTATAACGAATTCTCGTTCCGTTGAACCGCGGTTAGATTAACTATGTTATATGAGACGAATTGTTAAACGTTGTCGACGATTATGCTCGGATCTTCGGCCGGCGTGAAGCATCGATTGTAGCTGCTTTTACGAACTGATGGGTATATCAGAGTTCTTGGAAGATAAAATGTTATCAAACATTTTTTGATGACTGTACGTATTCTTGATCAAAGGAAACCTTGACTGGGTAGGATTTAAATAAAGTTGTTTTAACTGCATAAGATATTTGAACTTTTTTGTCATTTTTTTTTACCAGAAAGTACTTTTTACATACTTTTGTATTTGTACAAGTTAATTTTGAACTTTTTTACATAATGAGAGTTGGATGATCATATTGTAACGAAACCGGTTATAAATGATTTTTTTAAATAGCAATTTAGTAAAGTAAAAGTTGTGGAACTAGTGAAGTCTTTTATTATATCCCAGTACAGTTACCGGGATACTAAATATCCTACAAGTTTATCCACCTATCTACATACAAAATTTAAACTAAATCGGTCGAGCTTTTTTCGTGAAAGAATAATAAACATACAATCATACATTCTCACAAACTTACACATTTATTATATTAATAGGATAGAATGATTTATTATTACGTCAAAAAACAAGGTGCATTTTAATGTATTGTAGCTTGGGAAAAAACGTTAAATTAGGAAACCGTTTCATTACCCCTTAATTAACACTCGGTTAACCAACTGCTATCCTTAAAACCGTTACATTTGTATAAAACTATAGTCAACAGGTGTTAGTCTAAGAGCTCACAAATTTACTTTGAAAATAAATTAGCTCGACTGAAAGTCAAAAATAAAGAAGAAAAAGTATATTATTATTTTATAGAGACATTTGGAATAAAATTTTGGGTAATTTTGTTTCAAATTAATTGTTATATTTATTTTAATTAAGTAACTCAAGGCGATTCCATCAACCAATATTTAAGGACGTGAACATATTAAAACTTGATTTTGTAAGTATTGTAGCAACAATTAATTGATCGTAGGTAAGACAAAAAATAAACTAGCAATTCTCAAGCAGTTACTTAAACCACATTATTTTTTACTTTAAACGCTCTCAACTAACGTGGCTTATTTATTAAGGATTAGATTAAAATTCAATTCAACAAATCTTCACATACTTAAACTTACTACCACTGATAATTTGTTAATTAAAATGTTAAACCAAATAAGTTAAAAAAAACCTAAATAAATTTAGCACCATAGATCTTTCACTAACTCCTACACTATAACAGGTAGGGCTTCACGGATCGGCGCGCGCATGACGTCACTTCCTGCCTTCCTGCCTACATCAACGTTCAATGAATGCATACTAATCTCACAGCATTTTATGTTAAATTTATTGAAAAGATCGATCACCTTTTACTGTAACTAACTACTTGTATAAAGTACTAGGATTTAAGCAAGACGCTAATGCGTAACCCTTTAAAAAAATGAACATTAGTACACAGGTTGATTAGACCCTTTTTTTACGGGGGGAAATCCTCTTACGGATACCGCGTCCTCCTCGGGGGAGGAGGAGGCGGTAATGTCGGACTCGCCTAAAAACGGCCACTCCCGACTAAAACCCACCGGCGTTCCGTCGCACACCCTTTCGGGGGGTGGACCTGCTGAGGACGAGGTTGATTAGACCCTATTTTAACAAATAAGATACTATCCCGGTGTTAATAAAGGAACGAAAACTACGCGTAAAAAATGGTATGTCACACACGTAAGTGAAGCCAAAACTGTATACCTATGTAAGTGAAAAACATGTTCTTATACTCGATGACACGCACACAAACCCACCGATAATGTTGCTACTATTACAAATTTACCTTTACAATCAAATGTATGGTGTAAAATATTAAATCTACTAAAAACATAAACATGCACTGTAGCAACGATCTTAGTAGATAGACAAAATTATCTACGTTGAAATGGTTTCACTTTACGTGCTATAACAGCCGTACTAGGTATTATTATTTCATGCAGCTTAACACATAGGATACTTTTTTATCCCAGTGTTAACACGGGAAAGACTACACATAGCTATAAAAGCAAGAAGTTATAAATAAAATAATCAAATTGAGCATCGCGTGCTCGCGTTACGTATGACGACAGAGACATGAGAAAAATTTGCATTTTAATGACTAAATGACTCAGACGACAGCCTTTGTGTACTATAGCGGTGTATGAATTCTGTAGATAATATTTGATTTATTGAATAAATATAGCTTCATACGTGTTCGTGTTTGTATAAATAATTAATTTAAAGTATATTAAATAATACATTTTCAAGTACTCTACATTTAAAAGCAAATTATGATTATTTTCGCAGTTTCTACGGAGAGAAACGTCTAAGGGATTTATGTAGGTTTTTAATTAAAATACAAATTAATAATAAAAACAGAAGAACATTTTCTTGTGCTCGTAAATTTTACAATCCGAAGTATTTGAGATCTTTAACAGACAATTAAGAGCAGCACATGTTAATATTAGTAGTTTAATGTAATTTTACCTGTATATAATATCTATTGTGTAAGCTTCCCAGTGTATCTAAATAAATAAATAAATATGACATATCTTATGTTAGAAACGCGTAATATAAATATACAATATCCTGAATTAACACATAGACTAGATACACCTCGGTATTACTCTGGAAAGTAAAAATACGTGAATAAACCTAACGTCAACGACCAGATATATATAAAAGCTACCAAACCACAAATCAATAGAAGTAGCAAAAGAATTACCATCAACAAAATGTTTCCACTGCAATGACAGTTAAAAAATTCCCTGCGGTTGACGCGGCTAGGCTTTTGTTGTGCTTCAAAGCCTTTATTTGTGTGTGAAAAATATTTTTATGCCTCTAACTTAGAGCATAGCAAATAACTTAGTCATTGCTTAATTTAGGTGGTGAGAATTTCTATACAGTAGGTCAAATTAAATTTGGTACAGCCTTCAATAAGGTTATTGTAAATGCAATTATAGTTTCTTTTGACTATACACTATGGTATATAATTGTATTGTAATATTATGATAATTAACAAGTGTTACTGTATGTAGCCTAGTTTAATAAAGATACTCGTATATTGACATTGACTATAACTTATATACAGACAAATAATATAATAAAAACGTAGCTATTCAATGTTATGTATTTATATGGTTAGTGTAAGACAATTTAATTACAACAAGGGGTTATGTATGTGTTTGTATATACATAAAAACATAACACAAACTAAAGATTCTGTAAGGCAGAACTAAAATTAGTTCTATCTTTATTAAATATTTGTCAAAAATTATAAGGAAAATTTATTTATAAAATTAAAGTAGATATAACAAATACCTACTTTATAAGCCATAACAGTAACATCGAACGCAGTTAAAAGTGAACCCGATAGAGTTAACGCTCTAATAGTCACCGATATTAACAGTAAAGTGTCAAATAACTGCGTCTTAAACATACGGATTACGGTAGATCTAGGTTGTAGGCTCGAGTTATAGAGGCTTTAGACTGTAGGCTAACGTTCTTTATCGCTTTCAAGATTGTATTTTTGTCTTTAAAACCCGAGAACTACTAAAGACCATCAAAATGAGGAAAGTTGGATACCTAGCACATCGTACGGCACGATAGGTATAAGTAGCTTCACGAATCTTTAGCGCTGAACGAAAACTGTGCAGAAGTCAAAAATAAGTATCGAGGGGACAGCACGGTGCGCGGGGCGCGTGATCGTAGGGTGCGCGAGCGTTGATTGGTTCCCCAGTCGTGTCGTCTTTCTCGCACCAATACGTCAATTACGAGCGCGATGCTACCGATGCGCAGCTATTCTCGTCCAGCGCTAAACATTCGTCACGCGACCTATACCAGGCTGTATCTCAGGATCCGTTGTAGTCAGATAGTTGAAATTTTTACAGATGATGTATTTTTTTACCGCATCAGATACAAAAACATTTAATAGAATTATTGTATAATACACGGAACTCTTATGTTCCGTGTCGATCCGGGTCGATTTTCGCTACTTTACAACGTCACCAAATTTGTCACTTTTTTATATAAACATAGATAATACTATGTGGTTTATCAATTCAAAATGCGTAGAATATATCTGATAATGTTTTTATTCTCAAGGTTGTCACATTCGCCATAAGTAGATACATCATTTATATATTTTCAAATAAATACTTTTCTGCTGTGGTGTATCGTTAATATTGATTTTACGTCAATAAATTAATTTGTGTAAAACACTTTATATAATAAAAGTAGATGTTCAAAGTCAGAGTCAAATTAAAAACTTCATTATTCCGTAAGACATAACTTATTACTTTCATATCATCTTCATTTTATGTAACATAAAATTCATGAGTTTATTTTTTTAAATGCTCAGAACTGTGTTTTTTACTTTGACCTGGCTTTAACTTGACATTTGGCTAAGTAGGAAAATAATGAAATTCATTTTATACTTATAATAAATTAAGGTAAAAAAATCTTTAAAAACAAGCTTTTATTTAAATGCGCTAAAAAGAAAAAAATAAACTTTTACACTATAACTTTACTGTCAACTTATAACATTTCAAATTCAACA
>DWAJ01004623.1:0-12647 GCA_018238005.1 Eurema mandarina
CACGCCACACGCCACACGCCACACGCCACACGCAACACGCAACACGCAACACGCCACTCGTCACACATGACACGTCACACTTCACATGTCAAATGCCACACGCTACTTGCCACATGCCACACGCCACGTTCCATATGCCACATGCCACACGTCTACGCACTACACACCATATAATAATACATACATACTACATATTACATTACACACTACACAAAAAGTGTGCATGACACATTTACTTTTTACTTACAGTACTAGTACTGTCAGGTATATTGTTGAAAGTGTACATTTTTATAATTTTTTAAATAAAATATGCAAACATTTATTTGAGTACTACAAGTAGTAAATAGTATGCTAGTATTGTTTAAATATCATAATAATTTTATTTTACGGCATCACCTTTAGTTTTTGTAGTAATGGTGAAATAATAAAAAAAAAAATCTTTTAAAACTGGGCAATCCCATCTCTTAACCTGTCTGTTTAAATACGTTTATTCTGATTCCAGGTCAGACAGTCGTTGGAGGCGCTGTCAGGTGTGATATTAACTGACATGGCGCAGGCGAATGTCAACGACGTTCCCAACGAGACTCTGTTCAGTTAGCGAGCCGGTGACCGGTGATCTGTGATCGGCGATTGATCACTGATCGGTGATCGGTGATTAATAATAATCAGTGATTAGTGATATATATTATAGTGATAAAAATGAAATTCTGTTCTACAGAGCTGCTGATACCTCTTAATGGTAAAATTTTACTGTCAAATGAGATGTTATGTGGATGAGAATTTTTTTAATTATAAATACTTTATATTGAGTTTATGAAATTTAAGAAGATTAAGTAACGATTAAAGGTAATTTTTGTGTCAGAGCCATTAAGTTAAACGACAATGTTGTAACATTTGTTTTACTTACATTATAAGGAAACATATTTGTTTAATTAATCAGATAGCTAATTATAAACACAGTTAAGATGTATTGGCAGTTCACAGGTCATGTTTGTTTTATTACTGCTGTTATCCATTGAGTTTTATTGATAAATATATTGTAATCTTCATTTGATTACATTTATTTCACTTTAGCGTATCCAAAGAGCAGTTCTTGTGATTACTTTGTAAATACCAGTTATGTAATGCCTATAAGGCGACGCTAGTTCTGTGTCAAACACGTTAGTTAAGACCTAAATGAATATTATTATTAAAAATAAGCGTCGGTGATTGCTATCTCACTCTAACACTACTAAATGTAAAAGGACAGCGATATATGTTTACTCTCTTACATATAACTGTTTGAATTATTGTTCATGAAATAACGTTTGGTTAACTAATTTCAGTTTTTAGATGTAAGCGGTAACTTATTAACGGGGACTTATAGATAAGTGAATACGGAATGTGGTTGTTTTAAAATAATAATATCATGCATCAACATTATTTCTTAGATTAGAAAGGTGTTAATTTTCGATATAACTTTACCAAGACAGTAATAAATTAGAGAATTAGTTGAATTTAATTTTGTATGCATTTCTGAGGGAAGTTGAGGATTTCTTTAATTTTTTTTGTAGGAAATGTGTGATTTCTAAATTGGTGCTAGTTGATAATAAGATCACGGAAACATTCCTTTATCGAGTTAGTACATAACGCCTGTACAATTGAATAGAGATGAGATGAATTAAACAGTTTTTTAATAAAAAAATAACCAATATTTTTAAGGTGAACGTAACTACAAAGTTTCAAATATACGTATTAAACATTACAACGTAATATAGCCATGGTAGAATGTAAACAGTACGTACAATATATTCTCATCGCTATTTTGTTGTAATGACAATACTTCTTGCCAAAACATGGTTATATTCATGTACTCGTATAATTTCGCTGGGTTCACGTAGAGATAGCTAATAATTGTGAATTTAGTATATGTTGTAATTTATTATTCTAGTCTTTAGTCAAGCTCAAGTTGTCAATATGTTATTTTGTGTACTTACACATATAGTGAAAATCCATGTTAGTTAATTATTGTTAGCAGTTTCTCCGGATTAAACTAAAATAGGCTTTTGATGAAGTCAATATCAGTTATTTATAACCAAACCCAACTATTTTTGGGACATTGATATCATACAAATATTTTGTTCCCAAGAGTGTTAGGATCCACACTCTTGTAAGAGGACAAATGATATTGTATTAGCTGAAATATTCTCTTCGAAAATTCCAACTTACCTAATCATACCTAACCCTCAAAAGGTTGTTTGATTAGGTTTATGTGTTTTAAACCTAAGTAAAAATAAACCTGACTGCAGTCCTATGAATATTATTTCCAGTCTTAATCGCTAATACAATATCATTGTTCTGTAAAATATATTCCCAATTATTTATTTACCATATAAACAGCCTTTAAGGTGAATACAGATTTATTTTGCTATATAATAAACGCAATGTTTATATTTGTTTTTTGTTGCAGATTATAGTAATATATTTTTGTTGGGTTTCTATATAATAAAGCTGTGTGCGTTGCAGCGATATTGGTAACCGCATTTAGGTAATTTATATTCCAATTAAAGAGTTCATAATAATGTGTAATAAAGCAGTGGTTCTGTGTAAATTGAGTTGGTTTAAATTGTACGACTTATTTATTCCGTTGAACTTGAGGTTTCGGTGTTTAGTGGCTCTTAAATGGCTTTGAGGATAGTGTTATCGTAACGTGACAACTGTATTGCTATGACCATGTTACCACTAGTGCCAAAGTGGTATCTTTTAGCTAGGCTGTGTAAACTAATTCCTAAGAACACAATCAATGTTATTGCCAAAGACAGCTAGACTAGTATCAAACTAGTGAATAAAATCTTTCGCATAGATGTTATCGCTATTTTTGGTATATTGTACATAGAATTCGAATATTCGCCGACTGAATAATGTTTATATGTAATAGTAGTTATGAAGTTTATTTTAACATTCACCGCTGAAATAGTTGTCATAGGGATGGTACAATTATGTATTTAGTGGCTATAAATTGTTGAGTTTTTCGTTGATAACAATTTGAAATTGAAAAGCGTTATTGTTGTATGTTTCTAGTGGTTGGTTATTCAGCCGGCGTATATTCCTATGCTTAAGAAATATATTCCTTCATTGCATTAAGGTGGCGAATGGCGATGGTTGAATGAAGGATTTTCTACAAATTGTTATTATGGGTTATCGTTGTGAATCGGTCATGTGTATATACGATTGGAGGTTCAGTTGTTATTTCATGTAAATAATAGATAGCTGATTTTATTGAAATGTGGTTTTATTTTTGCCCCTGATATTTCCCACAGAAAATTTGAATAAAAGAAAATTAAATTTGAAACTTGAACATATCCCTACTAATAAAGACAAATACTTTGACTTCTTTAAGTGAAAAGGTTAGTTACTAGAACACATGTAGTGCTGCGAAAGCATTAGCCATTACTAAGACACAACACCACAGTATTATCAAATTAGTTAAATATTGATATTAAATCAATCAATCTATACTAATATATAAATCTGAAGAGTTTGTTTGTTTGAACGCGCTAATCTCAGGATCTACTGGTTCGAATTGAAAAATTCTTTTTTTATTGAATTGATCATTTATCGAGTAAGGCTTTAGGCTATATAACATCACGCTGCGACTTATAGGAGCGAAGATATGATGGAAAATATGGAAAAATCGGGAAAAATTATTCATCTTTGAGGGCTTCCTTTGCGTGCGCTGTGAAAACGGTTCAAGATACAAAAAAAATATGTATGAAAGAATTATTCCTCTTTAAATGATTTAAAAAAAAGTCCGCGACAGTATATGTCTATCTTTTAAAATTGACTCACTATACCATAATAATAGAAATAGATCCGACGGGGACGAAGTTCCGAGGAACAGCTAGTTATTTATAAACTGATAGTACAATGTTAATTACATATTTTACAATTTCGGTCTTTTTCATGATACGCAAACTTCACTACTTTACTTTAGCACATCAAACCGAATATCAAATATTGAGAATCGAATCAATCGAACAGTAGAAATATCATTTTCTCATGTGATGGGACAAAATTGCAGTCAATCTCAAATATGTACATCGATTGCCTGCCTCTTATTGTAGGAGCTTATTATATTTTAAAAAGTGAAGAATATCGAATATCTTATCATTCCTTAAATTATATCCAGATGTCATAATGTTATTATAAAGGAGAAAATAAAAAGGCTTGATAAACATAAATACATTTAATGTAAACAAATAGCATACAAGTAATACACTATAAATACATTGAATAATAAAAATGTTTCTATACAAACTGCCGCTTCCTTTATTGTCGTATGAAAATAAATCAATTTAGTTATTTTATAGTTGCTTAGTTTCTGAGCCATTTACCATAGTTTGTTTCTAGTAAGCATTTAAAAGTAACGAATATTTGTACCTACAATCTTGCTTTTCAAAATGAAATAGATAATATACATATTGCATACACATAAATTAACTAAACTGATTCATTTGTGACATATAAATTGTAACTAGGGTAATGGAAAAAATTACAACAATCATTTTGATACATAATTTATTTTTTCTTTGACAGCGTTCGCTGCTTCTCACCGTGTTGAACGAGATGTTTATCAGTAGCTAAGCCCTTTCTGGTTCGTACAGCGTCCATGTAGGCTTTAGCTCGGTTCACTCCGTCCCACTTCTCTCCCCAGTGAAGATACTCTTCCTCTGTTCTTGGCCTCCAGAAAGGATCGATGTCAATGACCTGATAACAATTTAGCTTAATTATAACAATTATTTTAGTAAAGAAAATCTTTTCCCCTATTATTCCTATTTCATTTGGAATTTTATAAGACTGTATGTTTCTAATATAAAATATAAGTTTGTGCTCTTGTGAGAATAATGAAAAATGAATCACTTAATCTACAGAACTGATTCAGTCTTGTTGCTAACCCAAAAAACATCGAAAAGCAATAAGTCTAGAACGGAATTGTGGATGCACATTATTTAATATAGTGTAGCCTGTAGGTATAGTAAAATGAAGTGACCTCCCAATGGCTGAACATCATCTGCGGCGCGGCGAGGCCGGAGGTGTGCGTGCGCAGCTCTAGCGCGAACTTGAAGCTCTCAGCGACGGGCATGAGCGCGCGCACGCGGAACGACGCCGAGCCGCTCTGCAAGTCGCTGCCCACCACGCGCCCGCTGCGCCGGCCCAGAGCTGCGTACAGCTTGCCTGCAAGCATTTTTATGCATATTAATAATATTTATAGTAGCGTAGCGTAACGTAAAAGTAGGATTTAGAATAGACGTAAGATGTATATACTCGCAAATTAAAATTAAAATTATATTTAAGTTCATTATGTATCCTTTCTGTATTTACATGTGTTTGTATTTGTCTAGTTTTCCTTCTATTGTATACTGTTTTGTATATACGTGTAATAAAGAATAAATAAATAAATATCCTAGTTTTCCAATTATAGGCACAAGGACGAATTATACGGCATACAGCATACTGCTAAACGTTAAATGTTTCTACTGCAGCAACGCTTCAAACAAACGCGCACTCCCAAAAGCACTAATTCGCTTGATTCATGCAATAACGTGTGCAGTGAGACAAATGTTTATTTTATATCAAAATGTTGTCTATGTTGAATAATTAGAAAACTAGGAAAGTCTATAATCGCGAGTACATAGAAGTTTGTTATTTAATATTTATCGGTGTTGAGAAATTTTGCCTTTACGTTACCTATAAATTGTAAATTTTAATAAGTACGTTATTTGATACTGGTTTATACAAATAGATATTAAAAGGTTCTTCATTGGTCGGATTGGTTTCTAATTTGGCATCCACTATTTTTTTAAACCACTTATTTTATAAAAATCAAATTACAAGATACGCTTAAGAAATCTACCGCACGGTATTTTCAAAGTACCTAAATCATAACGAGAAAGAGAAGCACTTTAATAATTTATAATTAAAATCTGCGTTAAACGATGTCACGGCCTGAACACGACACTCGGTGTCATATGAACATTTAGGATCGAATGTCGCTTCATTTTTTTCGTAGACTGTCGTCCGCTCAAAATTCGCCGCATACTAAGTTGACAGAATAGTTAGTGGGTATTGACGTAGAAACATTCCAGGCGATTAACCAGATTCGTCGTGGCCATTTTGGGATGAAAGATGAAAGGGGGTCCTTCCGGCCGCGGCCGTGCGTCCGCTACCATTCGTCACGACACAGCCTCCGACAATGCTACATTTTAGTAAAAGATCTTTTATTGTAGCTTTTTGTCCTTTGAGGTTATGAGGTCAATGTCTCATTGCTCTATGGTAAGAAAAGATTGATATAGAACACGTAGGTAATGCAATCGTTAGTGGTACTAATGTAGATACGAGAAGCGTGGGTTACTTATTTATGGAATAAGTTGTTTATAAATAAGTGTATTAATCTTGAGTGACCAGCACCGGCTTCGCACACATGAATTACATTTATAAACCTTCCTCTAGGAATCTTTTATCTTAAATATTTAAAGAAACATAGGGACATACCGAAGAAAGCGACTTTGTTTTATACTATATAATAATAACTAGCTGTTGCCCGCGACTCCGTCCTCGTGGACTTTCATATAAACTTTGACCCACCCTCCCTACCCATTTACAACCATTTTTCCAGTTAAAAAGTAGTTACTCTCTATCTTTTCAACTAACTGTATGCCAAAAATCAGGTCGATTGATTGCTTATCTACGGCGTGAAGGAAGGACAACAAACAAACAAACACACTTTCATATTTATAATATTAGTACCTATTGATAATGAAAACACAGTCTTTATCTTTAGGTATACATTTTAATGGCCCCGGTAAATTCTCTAATAGGTTTATGTGTGTTATAGTATCATAATATCGCGATATAACATTTCACATCATAAACAGTTTAGAAATGACTATGTAGATCGGAAGTGTAACTTTAATAGCTAGTAATGATAACAAAATAGTGAACTAGGCGTAGGTAAGCATTTCTCTAGTTCGGCCGACGTAAGCGTTGCAATCCGACTCGGCATAGTATTACCAACAATCATTATACTTATGGCTAGCCACGAACCGCAGATTTTAATGAGTACGTGAAAGTAGGTAGGTACATAGTTTTTTCATTAGAAATGTTTTTGTGGCTGTTTGATGATAGGAAACAACAAACGTGTCAAGAAGTTACAAATAACTCGCAGTACTTAACAATAAAAATTGAGTGATTAACAATGGCTGATTTCTTAGCTACGGCTACAACATACAACGGAGAATTGTAAACAGTCTACAAATAAATTTAATTTAAATAAACTATTTCTTTGCGCTTACATCTACTGTTAAGTATCTACTTACATTTACATAATACTTAGTAAACGTTTATTAAAACATCGTGTAAGTCGTTTCTTATCAAAACTGTAATCTCTTGTATTCTTAAATAATTAGTTAAGTTAATCAAAATATAAAAGATACAGGCATAATATATCATAAAAAATATATATACTTATGTATAAACTCGTGGCCCGTCGCGCCCTGCCCGTTAATAACGGAGTTATGGTGCTCCGAGGACATCCGCGTCGCGCCTCTCCAGACAGACCAAATACACGTAATTCTAGACGCCACAGATTCGTCGCATTACAGCCTTCAACGTAGCTTTGAGCTTACAGGAATCCGCAGTACAGATATGTCGCAATAATTGTCATAGCATTCTTATTACTAAGTGATTTCAAAAAATGAGAATAGTTTTGGTTTGTGAGGGCCATACTGTGACAAATAAATAATTAATAAAAATGACAAATAAAAAGCTGTATCGTACCTACCTACGATTTCACGCATAGAAATCATGAAGCCATTTTAGTTTCAGTTTTTGACATAATAATATATCATACCCACTTTGTATTGACAAAAGAATTTGTAACATCAGTTTTATCCTATACAACCTCATCAGCTTTACTTTTTTAAGGATATTAATATAGAAATATTCCTTACGTAGGTATTATAATGTTTTATTGACGCAAGTCTGACACGACTTGTTAGTTACATTATACATATTTTCGTAACATGAAAAACAGTATTAAAAGTATAAATAACAGTATCTAATCTTTAAAACCACTGAAAAGATCCGTTGCGAAAATATACGAATCCAAAAGCTATTACATCCTACGTTTTTCTTATAAATAGTTCTAGACTTTTAAATATCCTTAGACCTAGATAGTAATTGATAGTAACAATTTCAAGTAGGCGGTAGATTTATAGCGCCATACATAATAACATGTATTTAAATGTTATGTAAACACAATACCAGTTTCTATGTAATATGTTAGCGGTATAGTTATTATAACAACTATCGTCATTTAGCAGTAAGTTCGCATTTAGCTATGGTGTCTGTGTGTTTCATCACGTAACTCATTGATTTATAGCAGGATATTTGGTTTCGAAAAAATTACTAGGAAATTGATCATCAACTAATCATAAATTATTAGTATAGTATCTATAGTTTCCTATGAAAGGTATAGTTAGCAAAAGCTATATTTATAATAAATATTTTTATACTTATTTCGATTACCTCTTAGCTAAATTAAACAAAACGCAGTATTCTGAATCCTTTAATCTGTTAACCTCAATCATATATAATCATAATCAACAACATCACATTCAGCAGTCAAACACGTGTATTTACTAACAAACAATCACATATAATCTCGACGCTTGCCTTCTATACGTATAGCATAACCTCAAAGCGATCAAGAACATGAAGGGGATGTTCGTATTACAAAATAATTGTCACCAACAAAAAGCTCGGCCGTGCAAAGGACGCGGGGCATTAGCTATAATTACCGGCCCACTTCTCTGCCGCTTGATAACGCTCACATCCGTTATCAAGAAAAACCTGCGCAGATTATGTTCTACACATAACCGCCGGTTCTATATGACGTTTGTCTTGGAGATATATGTTACATTATAGTCTATAGACAGCCCCTTTTTTAAAGATTTATAATTCAATTAAGAAAAGGTTTGGCTGCGGGCTAAATATTTTCAATGATATTATGTCCAACTTAACGTTTATTTTTTATTGGTAATGTCCATAAATAATATTCATATAATTATTAGACAAACGTAATAACTCATGACGTGCCCACGTTTTACGTTACCTTTGAATGTTGTTTTTACAATTTAAAAGTCTCATTTCCAATCGTTAAATATTCTCATACCCACTTTAGGGGTATAAAAATCGGATAACAATTTACAATCACATTATACACGGCATCAATATTAATGGAGCTTCGAAACTAATGGTTAATATCGATCCAAAATAAACAACTTAATAAGCCCTCTTCCTTCCCAAATATGTAAAATTACAAAGCGTTATAATAAATTTTACAAACGGTAGCCTGTTCCGGTGTGAATTTAAGGTTTATAAATGTTTTCCAAAGGAAGTGTGGGCCTCGGGCTATTATTATCGAAGCGAGCATCGCATCTAAGATTCATTCTATATGCGTTTATTAGAAATCTATAACGAGATCTAAATTGCTTTGTTTAATGGTCCGTTATTTAATATAGACGGACAGACTACTACTTGCCTTTTTTAATTATAGATACTTAAACGTAAAAATGATCTGAGAAGTAAACTTCAAAATATTCAGAAATTAATTTACTATTTATAAGGTTTTTTCTTTAGTGAACAAAATAATTACTATGTATTATTTATAAGTTTATCTAAGACTAACTGGTAAAACTAATTTATTAAACTAAGTTTTACTCGTTTGTATCCGATACCTACTAATTTGTACCTACAAATTTAAGCAGGAGATTTTGGGTTAACATCCCCAAAAACACTACACTAACATCATGTAATCCTATTGCAAAAGAGTTTTAGAATAATTACGAACGAAAGAGGTTTCAGAACGATTTTACCCCATAGATAACGTCACAAAAAACTCATAACACAACATTGGTAATTATATTAGTAAAATATCTATGGTGTTTAACCCTTCAACTTCGCGCAATTTACAGGTTGCTCATTAGACCCTATAGATATTCCATACTTAAGAATTGCGTCTGTTATTATTTAAAAGCGTCACGAAACTCTTGTCTCAAGTCGTGAGAGAGCACTTCGGCACCGCTAAGAACCTATATCCTGTCACCCGACACGCCTGCACCCGAAACTGCACTTGCAATCTGTTCACTTCTCTTGTTTTACTTTTAAGCCTTGGGAAGTTTAGGCTTAAGATTTTTTACATTCCTTAATGTATGTGTTAAATATTAACGACGTCAATGTTTCTTTAAAAAGAAATACAATGCACCAATACTTAAACATACATTTTAAATATCATAAAATTTTTAAGTTACAATTGAAATTTAAAAATGACCTTTGCTTTTATTCCAAGCTACAGATGTATTTGTTTAAGCAACTTACTACTACATTCAAACATCTTGTAAAAATATCAAATATTATACCTACATCTTTTTAAAAATATATAAATCACCTCAAAAATTCAACTAGCATTCTAACCCTTCATTGAGATTTGATAATGACATAATGAAATAAATAAAAGTGTAGGCGAAATGTCCTCAATTGCAGTAAACAAATAGATATAGTTATATACGTATCGTATTGTGCAGTGAAATGGAGGGTCATTACGAATGATTGTGGATCTATTTTAGGGTGAACTGAATGGCGCCCTGAGGTATTAGAGGCTACGGTATCGGAGGTCGCTCGTGGGCAGAGCCGTGTTGCACGTGTATACGACGACTACGTATACTTTCTCATTATATCTATAATAGAAAAATGTGTTAGTCAGTGCATAACTCAACAAAGACTGGATTTTTTTCAATTTCAATTTGGCCAATTCTTTTTTTTTAATGTCCGTTGAAGAACAAAGATCGTTTTTACGAGAAAAAATTAATAATTTCTTAAGTCTGTCATTAGTTACAATACAATTATTAACGGGTTAAGTTTTTGTGCTATTACATGAAGATAGGCATATCGTAATAGCCTAATCTTGACAGTATTTTGTCTACGAGAATGTTTTAAACATACACATAACATAAGCATATAATATTGCACTAAGAAGAAAAGCATTTCTTATATGATTGAAACTCAAAAATAGTATAATATGATGAATATGAATATGGGTGTTTAATTATAAAACTATTCCGTTATTACGGCTCCTGCTGAATTGGATTAGTACTATCTTTCCACAGAAAACTGACGTTAAGTAGGTACCTAATATTTCATCAGCGATATTATTTTCTTCCAAACAAAGGCATAATCATGAAATGCATAATGACTAAGTTCTTTTAGTTTTACGAGAAATTTATTCTATAACAAGGGTTTATTTGAAAGGGATTGACATTCGAGCATAATTCTCTAAATACAAATTCTTTCAATTCCTATGAATATTTACATACACGATAGGATTTTCTAATAAATTTTATTAGTCATAAGAGAATAAATAACGGGCAAATTCAAATACTACAAAAATTGTCTCAAGGCATCAGTTTACGTAGCTTTCCTGAAAGTTTGATCGTGGGAATCTATATGAATAGCACAAAATTGCTCTTCACTAAGACTTACACGTGGCTCTGTGTTTTTACTTATTCGAACTCTCTTTCGATACAGGATAACATACTAAAACATTGACAAATATATTAAAGTATGTGCTACATAGCAATATATTATATTTATTATATATTATATTATATTATTAGAGTTAAATATTATTAAGAAAAACAGTTTGTGTGTTTGTTAAATTGCGAGGGGTAATCTCGGGATCTACTGAACCGATTTTAAAAATTCTTTCTCCGATAGAAAGCCACATTATTGCTGAGTGTCATAGGCTATATAAAAAGAGGATTGTTAACATTATGCTTAACGAAATGGGCACGGGTCAGCTAGTAACCCATAAAAATAATTTACGATAATAATTAATAATTTGAATATATCAAACTGTTAAGAAGTGTTAGCTCCTAAAACTTACCTATTAATTACAATGTTTTAAATATTTTAATTTCATTACAAGAAGGTATATCGATATAAAGATTACAGCAACGTTATAAATAGGTGGCTATTTCGTGTTAGATCGTTTAAATACGGCTAGTTTGTACTACCAACATAAAAACAAATGACTACTCAAGGAAAAAACAGTAATTTGAATATAAAGAACTTCTACGACAATTTATTGCTTTACTTAAAATACTATAAAAACATTCTGCTTATGGCGATAATGTTTTATTTTATGGTTATTTCAGTACTTAATCCATTGAGGGCTCGTAATTCTCAAATTAAACTTTAGTAAAGGGCGTCACGAACAAATGGTATGATTTGATATAAATAGACTTATAATATATTATATTTATTTAAAGACCTTGATTACGGAAGTAGAATTTGGATGTATGTATCCACGTACTGGGAATACCAAGAAAATTTACCTACGAAACACCGCAAAAACCATTCTGAGATGTATTTTCTTATTGAATTTGTAATTGCGCAGTTAATGTTCGTTTTAAATCTTAATATATATAAATCTCGTGTCACAATGTTTGTCCTCAATGGACTCCTAAACCACTTAACCGATTATAATAAAATTCGCACACCATGTGCAGTTCGATCCAACTTAAAAGATAGGATAGATTACATCCCGGTAT
>DWAJ01004624.1:0-12646 GCA_018238005.1 Eurema mandarina
ATAATTCCTTATGTCTACGTACAAATTTACATATTTCAAACAAATACAGCGAGCATAAGGTCAACAGACCCATCTTTTTAAAAACAGGTCGACACGATTCATCACCCTTTATGCCATACATGGCTCTAATGCACCGTTTTTGCGCTATGAAGACATTGCTGATGTTTGTGCTGTTTCCCCACATTACCAGGCCATACCGAAGGAGGGATTCTACGTGCCCGCGATATGATAGAAGCGCTGTTGATAAATTTGTTACTTTTTTTAGGTGGCGAATAGCGTACGCGAATGAGTTTAGTCTATTACATAAATTGTCAGTATGCAGTTTCCAGTTTATATTGTCGTCAATGATTACACCTAAAAATTTAAGTTCATGGGTTTCTTGTATTTTATCAATGTTGAGTTCAAAGTTATATTTAGTATTGTAACATTTATTGAATTGTATATATTTTGATTTGCTTAGGTTTATCTTTAAGTTATTTTCATCAAGCCATTTAATTATAGTGTCAGTTGCTTTATTTATGTCATTACTGTGTGACGATAGACCGTTGTTTCTATTTGATGTTATAATTATAGATATGTCATCGGCATAGAGAACGCATTTATGTTGAATACAGGTCGTTATGTCATTTAAGTAGAGAGTGAAGAGGATGGGAGAAAGTGCGCTGCCTTGTGGTAAGCCGCATCTATTATATCTAAAGTCAGAGTGGTAGGTGATTCGTTCTCTATTGTCATTTAGTTTAGATATTGCTACACACTGTTGTCTATTTGTGAGATAACTTTTTATCCAGTCCAAGGTCGGTCCTCTTATGCCTAAGGATTCTATTTTGTCAGTAAGTCGGTCATGCGATACAAGATCAAAAGCTTTTGTCAAGTCCAAGAAAAGTCCAGTAGTCAAATTATTGTTATTTAAGTTAGTTAGTATTATTTTAAATAGGGTGTAAATGGCTAATGTCGTCGATTTATTCTTTTGAAACGCAAATTGTTCTGGTCTAATTATGTCAAATTTGTAACAGTAGTCAGTAAGTCTTTTTGCCATACATTTTTCGAAGAGTTTAGAGAACACTGGATTCAGAGCGACTGGACGGTAATTAGTTAAGTCATCTTTTTTGTCCTTTTTGTATAAAGGGATAATTAACGATTTTTTTAATAACTCTGGGAAATTTCCATTTGAAAATGACAAATTAATTAGATAGGTTATTACATTTAGTATTTCATTTGTACATGTCTTTAAAATAAGTGTGTTTATTTCGTCATAACCTTCCGACCTTGTATTTTTGAGTTTTGCAATTTCTGTTTTAACATCCACTTCGGAAAAGGGCTTCAAAAACATAGAGTTGGGCGTTTTATTAAAAAAAGTTTTCTTACCAACATTTGGAGGGACCTACGGGATCTACAGGACCTAAAAAATGCCGATTGAATAGGTGTGCTAAACTTAAAGGATCTGTTATTCTGTTATTTTGAAAGTAAATGTTCCTTATGTCGTCCATGTCTTTATTTCTACAAATTTCATTTTTTATTATTTTCCATGTTGCTTTGCATTTGTTATTATTCTTAAGTATGTATTTAAAGTTAGCATTTATTTTCGCTTTATGAATACACTTTTTGAGACAAGATGAGTAGGATATATATTTTTTTTTATTAAATTCATTTCTATTTTTATAATATTTATAGCGCAGGTTTCGTTTTGTTTTACTACTTTTTATTAAACCTTTGCTAATCCATTTATTTTTTATTTGATTTCCAGTTTTAATTTTTATACGATTTTTAGGAAAACATAGATAATAGAAAAGGCAAAAAAGGTCGTGGAACGTGGAGAATGCGGAATTAAGGTTAGTATCTGTGTATATGTTAGACCACGAGAGGGATCCGATTGCTTGTTTAAATTTAGAAATATTTTCTAGACTGTAATCTCTTTTATAGATATAGTACCAACTGTATGTTTGTGGTTTTCTGTTGACCGAAAAGCTCAGCATTTGGGCCGTTTCGTGATCGGATAAATAAAGAGGAAGCACTGATAGCGTGGCTTCTTGAATGTTACTAATAATATGATCTATGCAGGAGGATTGACGAGTGGGGACGTTAACGTGTATTTTCAGATTGAAGTTTTTGCAGACGTCTTGAAGTTCTTTTGTTATTTTACTAGGTTTTAAAGTATTTATATTAAAGTCTCCGGCAATTATGAGTTTTGTATTTGAATTGAATTTTTTAAAAAGATCCTCCAATAATGTGTATAATTTCCTTATGAATAAGAAGGGATTTGAGAGTGGGGTCCTATATAGACATACTACTACTAAGTTGTTTAATTCAAGATATATTCCGCATGCTTCAAAGACATGGTATGTGGCGTGCGTTTTAACAAAAGGTAGTTCGCGCGAATTTAAATAGTTTTTTACCAGGATGCAGGTGCCGCCCCGCTGTTTTTCTCTACAAAACATAGTTATTAGCTCATAGTTAACGAGGGATATGAATCGCTCGTGCCCTGCTTTTAGAAAAGTCTCTGAGAGACATATAACATCGGGTTCGTTTTGTTCTTTTTGTAATTCGGTAATTGTTAAATTAAGTATGTCCTGTTTTGACATGATACTCGCTATATTTTGATGAAGAACTTTGAAATTTTGAGCTAAGGTAAGGTAAGGTTTCTTAGGTTCGAAAAAATTTTGTTATTATTGGGAAATAGTAGGGAATTGTGCCCTTGGCTTGTGTCGCACAGTTTAGTTTTGGCTTAGAACCGGTAACAATTTTCTTTAGTTCACTTATATTTATGTACTTATCGTTATAGTCTTTACAGTCTATTATATAACTAATTTGTTTACAGATATAATTCTTTTTGAAGTAGGTATCACAGTTTATGAATTGACAATTTTTATAGCCTTGGCATATATTATCTATTACATTGTTTAATTTGTTGACATTCAAGTATCTATTTCTGATGACACCTAGAACAATTATATGATGTTGATAAAACAAGTCTAATATTTTACGCAGATGAAAAATAACAGAGTTTGGGTTGTGGTCATTTTCCCCTATACATAAAATTAATTTATCGTTTTCTTGCAGATGTAGGTTGTGTGGATTCTGTATTATGTCACAGCTTTTTGCTTGCGGTTTAGTTATGGCTGAGATATTATACTTTACATATTTAGTCCCTTCTCTAGACTTGATCAGCGTTGAGGCTAATCCTGAACATTGTTGTGAGCCATAAATATAAATTTTTCTTTCAGTGTTATTTGCTAGGTCATTTTGCGAAGGGGTGGCTAGAGAAAGGTTTGTCTTAGTATTAAATTGGTTACTTATCTGGGATGTTTCTAAATGCTTGAGTTGATTTATCATTTTTGAAATTTCATATTTTGCATCCTTTAGTTGTTGTTGTAATGTTTTTATTTCATGTTGTAGAAAATTTATGTTTATGTTAGAGGATGCTTTGGTTGAAATTTTAGACGGCGAACTTGGCAGGGAATTGCTTATAAATAAGGGTTTGGGACTCTTATTTGGAAGTGTACTTCTCTTTTCCTCGTATTTCTTTTCTGAATTTGTATTGTTCTGTGGAAGATATGACTTACTCAACGCCCTGAGGGCGGAGACTTCAGTAGAAAGTTTTTGAATTGTTTGGCGGAGTATTTCGTTTTCGGATGTTTGATTTTCTAGTGCTATTTGCATGTTTTCCAGTTCGCAGGAGCGTTCGGATAGCATTTTTTTCAATTTATCTACGTAAGGTGTATATTCATCGTTTAGCGTTTTGGCGGGAGATAAGAAAGATTCGTATGATGTATCCGCTGAGGTACTGTAAAGGTCTGAAGATAAGTCATTATGTTGCTGTTCCTGTGTATTTTTCTTACGTAGTGTAACGTTACATAGTTCCGCGTCAGGACAATGTTGTAATTTAGATGTATTTATATCAGGTATGCAGTGTTTACAGGTCCACTTAAATTTCGAGTCTTGCCTTCTCAGTAGATACAACTTTTCCGAATAACCAGCACAGTCAAATTCATATCTATTTAAACATATTGAGCATTGTATTGTGCTTTTTGTATTAGTAGTTGTCTTGCAAGAATGGCATATTACAGTGCCTGACATCTTGTGGTGGAAGGTAGAAAACGTGCTTTATGTACGTTATTTGTAATTTAGATATTTTTGCTAATTGTCGACAGATGTCTCTGGTTGTATGCGCACGAGTTCTTTAATGACAGCTGATCGCAGCTGATCCTTGTTTATACAATTTAGTTTAGAATTAGTTAATTTTTTTAGTTTATGTTCAAAACTCACTTGAGTTTTTGACCAGATTAAAGCCTTTCTCTAATCACTGTATCTAAACGAATCATATAATCTTATTTTTTACTCTCAAAATAAATTTCAACTGCAAAATATTTTTCTGATATTGAAAATTTAGTATTATAATCACTTCCAGTAGATCGGTGTATCGGGACGTCCAAACCTAGTCAAAGCTAGCCAAGCGAAAATATTCACATAAACTTTGACGTACTAATCTTTGGAGGCGGTAGTTTAATATATTTTTATTCATATTAAAAATGTTCTTCAAGGATCCAACCTGTCCTGCTCACGTGCACTCATGGTATCAAAAGTGTGTTGCCGCCCTTTAAGGCATAGGAAAGCTGGGATATATAAGCCCTATATTTTCAGAAACGCCTTAGAAGGATACTGGTCACAAGGTGTGAATGCAAAACTACGTTAATACTGTCATAGGCTTGTCTATTGATTTTGTAAGCAAGTTAGTTGTAAATTGCGAAAGAAAAGTCCATTTTTATAGTAAGGAAATTCTGCCAGCATACTGCCTCTCCTCGTCTGCCTCGAAGTATTCACGGACAATTTGTTGACTCATTAGTTGTTACGATAAATGGTACATTTAATCTACTTGTAGTAGCGTCACGAATCTTTAGCGCTGAACGAAACCTGCGCAGAAGTCAAAAATAAGGTATCGAGAGGCCGGCGCGGCGCGTAATCGTTCCCTAGTCGTGTTGTCTTTCTCGCACCAATATGTCAATTACGAGCGCGATTCTACCGATGCGCAGCTATTCTCGTCCAGCGCTAAACATCCGTGACGCGACCTATACCAACCGAAACCCTGTGTTTCGTCCTACCGCGGCGGGTGGGGGTCCCGGGCAGCTTCGCCGTCTCTTCGGCGACAACAGTGAGTCTTACCTACACAATACAATAGCCTCTACTATTAACAGAGATGTGTCATATAGCTTAGCCGTGCTCAAACCTAGTCAAGTCTCGCTGTGTGGCTGGATGATGTTATGTAAGTTATACTGCGGTTTACAGGGGAGGTCTTTGTAAGTAATAATGATACGGTGTCGATCTAAAATTAGTATTTTTGTCCAACATATATCTGCATCTTTATTACCAGCTGACTGCTGACGGAGTAGACTATATTCACCCACTTTTCCTATTTATCATAATTTATTAGCTTCGCTTATCACTTCGGTTACAGCTTAATAAGGACTAGGATGTGGCATCATTTTCATGCATCATATTCATAACTATGGATTTAATAGAAAGATTGAAACAGTGAAATAATGTAATTCTCTTATAAATCCTACTAATATTGTAATGCGCATGCGCATGTTCAGATGCCGTCGACAACCGCACCTACCTGCTCGACGAGAATGCCAACGCCTGCCTCGGTATGTCCTGCCTTGTACTAACGCATGCCATCCAAATCATGTTATATACCATTATCCTAAAATTTACTAGTTAAACGCTGGATGTTTTCATTAACTTCGGTGACAATAAATTTTGTTTAAGAGCCAAAAAGTTATTCCTCTTTGCAATTTAATATCAAGCTTCATTCTAAAAATGCACTCCAAAATTGTATGAAAATAAGGAATAAAAATAAAGAAGCTCATAAAATTTACAGACGAAGATCTCCCAGAGCTTGAGATGGAGCCTTCACACTTGCTCCCGCAGCGGGCTCCCAAGTACCTGGAGTTGATGTATGACAGCGACTCGGCGACGGGCACGCTGTGCGACGGATACGAAATACCCCGATCTCCTCTCAACTACGCACCTTTCTCTCGTCATAGCATCGTTGGCGTCGCCCCCAACAGGCTCATAAAGGCTCCCCTATACAGAACGCATTCTCTTAGAACTAACGTCCGACCCGCGAACGCTACCATCATTCCTTTAAGAAAAGGCATAGTGAAACGCGCGTCTCTATGCGAAGGCGTCGAGAGCTCCTTCCTGAGGGAGCCTAGACCGAGTTCGTCGCAAACTCGACAAGAAGACTTCGACAAACATATATTTAAGACTCCATTTTAAACTGTGATATTAGGCAATTTACTCACTATTCCACCGAACTATTCGTTATTAAATTAAATATTTATTTATTTAACAATTTGTAAATAATGTCTCGTTGTAAATATTATTGTAGGGTGCGGGAAATGTTAGTACAAATGAAAGATGTTTTCATAGTAATGCATTTATTTGTAAACTGAAAAGATAGTATCTTATAACAATAAACTTATTATGTAGCTCGATAGTTTTATTTTTATACCTAAACGTGTCCTAGACGTGTACCTAGGCGTAATATCCGAGGATATAAATAAACAACGTTATAACTATGTATATCCAAACATATTATAAGTACTACACTACATGTAGACAATGATTTCAGAACTCTATACTGATGAACAATATTTAAAACAACTAACGTCGTATAATCCTTTTAAATATTATAATCATTAACCTATGTCACTAGATCTAATAAAAAGAAAAGAAAAAAAAACTAAACATTAACTTGTTATCAGTTAACCTGTATGACTATGTTCATAAACATACTTTTACTTATCAAGGCAGGAAAATACTTTTTTTTTATAAATAGATACTAGTGGAAAAGAAAAAGTGGAAACAAGTGAGGTCTCTCTTATCGCGTGTGAATTAGCCACTAGAGGCGCATGTGTCGCTTGACATCAAATATTACATTTTCCTAGGCTTTGTGAAAGCACAATTTATTTAATTTACCTGTTGAATAAATCTCCTTTGTAAAAGAAATGTGTGGTAGGTTCGAGTTTCAATATTACCACCAAACAATGACTTTGTTACAAATGTACAATAAAACATAATAGTACAGAAGTACTGATACTTTTATATTGGTAACAGTTTAATATTTTTGATAAAAACGACAATTGCAACTCTCAAGTCATAAATTTATCTTTCATAATATATATATCTTTCATTTCACGTAAGTCAATTGCTGTTTTAAATCGATTGTGTAATAAATGTCATCTTAATAAAAAATAATCAAAGTGCAAGCGATTCTATATATACGTGGTAACCTACGTGCAAAAAACAAAAGTAAATAGTTTAGAAGTGGACAGACCCCACATACACAGAACAAATTAGACACTTTTTGTTATAATTTGTAATAGATATAATACCCATCCCTATTGCTACAACATACATTTATTTTTTTATCTAGCACTCTTAATTCGTGTGTTCTATATATTCGCGTGTAATATATAGATATTAATAATATATAGTGTTAGTACAACTAGCCGTCCGCGACGGTCTCTTCTTGCTGTCGTTTCTCCTGCTTGATGCGATCCGTAGTCGTTACCGGTGGCGCATCTTGGTCGTCATCTTGCGCGTCATCCTTACTATAATTCAACAAATAACACTTTAATCATATGATTATATATTTTTATATAAAAATGAATCGCAAAATTTGTTGGTAAGTGCATAGCTCGATAACAGCTGAACCGATTGACATAATTCTTTTTTTGGGCATGATCCTTGATATCTATGATATTCACCAGTGTCCATTGTTTGGCCCGCACAACTTTTACCATGTTTTTTCTTTAAATATAATTCATTAAAAGAATCTTTAGTCGTCCCTTAGTGACGGAGTGACAGAGAAATGTCACCATTATTTAATTAGTCCATTTTGCCAATATTTTAATAAATTATTATGTTTTTTAAGTTAACGAAATATATAATATTTGAATTATTATTTTTACAACAAAACAGGCCGTTTGTTTATTAATGCAATACTCAAAACACAAACCTGTTTTCGTGTAACAGAACATACTCTCGCTGCGAGAAACCGAATTTGACGACATCTCTCTCCAACAGCTCTACGTAGCGGCGCGGCTCTACCTTCTTGTTATTCACGAATGTGCCGTTCGCTGAATCTGTATATAAAAGGTCGTTACATGAATGTCTTTTCATAAAACAAAACAGTTATGAATTCTTTTTTGTGGTTTAGCCCGATTGGTCTAGTCTAGCAGCAGCATTTAAACAATTATTTAAGGAGCGTGGTACACATTATATTTAGCAGATATTGCTATCCTACAAACTAAAATATAATGTTGATTAACAATCCTTCTCAGACCATCTTGGTCTATTTGATTTACACATAGCACACTTTTTAATACCATTCTATACCCCAGATACACGATACATATTTTGACTTATTAATCTAGCCAAAACCATCCCATAGGGTCAGTAGGCACTATATTAAATAGTACTTGGATTTCTGAGACATTTGCATGAGCATCACTAGCAATGTGGCTGAGAAAGAACCGGAATTATGTATAGGACCCTTTTTAATCCCCGTCTAAACCCTGATACAAAGTATGATAAGTGTCGACACAGTGAGGTGAGTAGGGTCCAGCCCAGTGGTGGGGTGTGTGGAGGGAGTGGGGTTACCCAGGTCGATGACGTAGGGGCGCACGCGGCGGCCGGTGGAGCCGTCGGCGCGCGCGAAGGGCGTGGCGCGGTACTGCAGCGCGGCGTGCTGCTTGCTGATGGACGGGTGCTCCAGCGGGATGTCGCACACCTTCTTGTCGCGCCCGATCAGGAAGAACGACTGCCGGTGGATGTACAGGATCGGCAGCGCCTTGTCGCCCTTGAACGGGTAGAACCTGCAACACATGAGTCACGCTTATTTCATTTGGTATAAAACAACTTTCCCTGTCCCTATATCCCTGTGTATGCCTAAATCTTATAAACCGTGCAACCAACTCTCATGCAGATTTTTTTCTAGATGGACTTATTCTGTAAGTATAAAGAATTGATTGGTACAGAGGATTGTTTTAAGATGTAACGTTTTTTAAAATGATCTTCTTAACTTTATTACTTTAAGCGAACTGTGAAACAAGACTAGTTTACAATAAAATGAGTAATAAAATAAAATCACATAATATAAGGTCCATTACCTCCACCGTCGTTTTGGTTGTTTCGCGTCATCAGGCTCTGTGTACTTTATGACGACACCATTGACAGTGTTGGCGTCAGCTGTCAGTTTTCCCGACAACCCAAAGTTTGGCTTCTCTTTCTCTTCTTGACTCTTACCATCCTTCTTCACTTCAGTCTTGCCCCAACTGTAATCTTTGTTTTCCTCTGCATCGGCAAATCTGTAATTCATTATTTCATGTAATTTTAACTACCTAAAGATAAAATTGCAACTTTAATTAAACTTTTAACAAAGATACACAAACCCTTCCCCTACTAATAATAAGCTTAATTTGACAAAAATCACTAGACTTTGTTTTTTTAAGATTCTTTTTAGTGCTACAGTTATATGTTAAACCTCTATTTCTGAACTGTTACATTTCTATCCAATGGTTGCTTGGAACAAATAACATTCTAGTGATAAGGCCGCCAGTTACTAATATATAATAGACTAATAGATCTAACTAATTGTGTAATTTTATGTAACAAAGTATAAATAAATAAAATTGTTTCTCAACCATTTCTTACCTACTCTTTCTCTCCCTCGGTCTATCAGGCTTCTCGCCCCGAGTACCGCTGCTGGGTCTTTGTCTCTCTCCGCTACCTTCCCGTCTGCGATCATCGCGGCCCCTATAACTCTCTCTATCTTCTCTATTCTCTACTCTTCTCTTCTCCTTGAAGCGTTCTTCTGGGCTTCTGGAGAATTCTCTGTTGAAAATTATTATTTCATTTATAGTTCATTTATTGAAAAGGTACAACCTTGAGTTTAAGGAACTAACATGCCTTTTAAATATACATTATATGTATATGTCGCAGGCTGATTGTATAGTCCGCTGTATTACATTACGGCTGGCCGTTTTACAAAACAGGGCCGTTTTGCAAAGCGGCGGTTCAACGATGAGCCGTATTGAATGCGGATAAGTAAAAAACCGCCTAAATGTATTCGTCGCCATATTATGCTAGTTTTTTAATATAATAGGTTAGGTTAGGTTAGTTATTTATCATTATAAAAAAACTTATTTGCTCATCTTTAATAAAAAAGAAGCTGAGTAATCAAGTTCTTTTTATAATGATAAAAAATGTGACAATGATACAAAAATAATAAGAATGGAAGAATTTATAATGATACAAAAACTACGCAAGAGAATACGGCTAAACGTTGAACCGCCGCTTTGCAAAACGGCCCTGTTTTATAAAACGGCTAGCTGTAATGTAATACAGCGGATTATACAATCCGCCTGCGACATTAATATTGCCATATTATTAAAAAGAAAAAAAAACTTAAATAAGCATTTGCAAAGGATGATCACAAAATCCTATGGATTTCAATGCCACCCACACATACGCATTAGCAACGTATTATGTGTATCTTTCGATGTGTGGGTGTCTCTGAAATTGGAATAAAGAGATGGTTAGGCATTATTTGATACATTAATTTGGTGGTTAGATCTTAACTGTAGTTTGTATCATCAGAGCAATTAACTCATCAATGTTATCCTACTAATATTATAAAACTAGCTGATCTGTTCCACTTCGTTGAGCATTAATTATACTTTTCGATTTTATATAGCCTATGACACTCAGCAATAATGTGGCTTTCTATCGGTGAAAGAATGTTTAAAATCGGTTCAATAGGTACCGAGATTACCCCTTACAAGTTAACATACACAAAAACTTGACTTATTTATAATCTATATATATATAAAAGAAAGTCGTGTTAGTTACTTCACTTATAACTCGATAACGGCTCAACTGACTTGGCTGAAAATTGGTGGGGATATAGTTTAGAACCAGGAGAAGGACAAAGGATACTTTTTATCCAGTTTTCATGGGAATAAATTTTTTATGAAAGTAAATGCGGACGGAGTCGCGGGCAACAGCTAGTATTATAAATAATAGAATAAAAATAGCTAATTGGTATAAAAAAATATATTTACGATATTTATTTTGTGACATAGCATACATATGTATCTATATGTTATCTTCTCGACATTTGGTTTGATACGAGCTTAACAAAGCCTAATTAAGTTATTCGTTCAACTGGTCTTCGAAACGTCTAAGTATATAGATATATTATAATAAGTCCAAATAACACAACAAATTTCAAAAATTCTTTTAAACCTGTCTATATGTTACTTAAAATGTCCTTTTCTCTAAATGCAAGACAATGAAATGTATCCCACTAGCATAGTTAGCATAATTCGACATTGCTTTGCATAGATTAGTCTAGCGCTCGGCTATACGTAATCTCTGTTTTAGGACGTTTCTGCTCTGTTGGAGATGTCATGGAGATTATCCGTAACGTTTCGGTTATCCGGATATTACATCTGTTTCAAAGGAAGCATTGAGCAAGTATGATAGCAGATTTTATGACGATAAATTTATTTGACGACACAGTTTTAACGGTATTAGGAAGGTACTTAAATAATTTTGCATTTTTTTATTATAGCAATAAAACTGAGTTAATATAAATAATCTCATTTGTATGAATAGCACAGCACTAACCAAAATACAGCTCAGACATTTAAATACAGTTCCCGGCAATAAATATCAAATGTAAGAAAATCTCGACAGTCGGAAAGAGACCACCATCTTGTTTCAGCTTTAAGTAACTTTATCTCTTTCCTACCAGACATTAAATGTCTCTTTAATCATGTGACACAAGCCTCTGTGCAAAAATTTACATTAACAATATTTCTTGCCACCCATGTTTAAATATAAATTAAATAATTTATTTTTATCAAGTAAAAAAAAAGTTTTGATACTTTAAATCCGGATAGCAGAGCATTGAACTATTCGTATCCGTGACAATAACCGCACATCACTGCTGCGTATGCAAAAAGACGCTGTGTCGCATTGTGAAATCTCTTTAGTACTTTCAAATGAACACCCAAAGTGTTTATCTCGGAGCTTGAGATTTGAAATCGGGGGTTTTCTTTGGATGTTCAAAGAGCTATTGTGTTTTCAAACAATGACAGGATTAGAAAAACGAAAATGCCATAGACATGGTTGGTTGCTTTGAATATATTGTGAATAAGATTCTAAAACTTTTTATATTTAATTAACTATGCGGTTTCTTTCGCATTTTGCTTTGAGAAATGAAAAACTTAATCTATACTAATATTTTAAAGAAGTAAAGTTTGTGTGTTTGCTAAATTGTAAGGGGTAAATGTAGTAAAACGATTTTAAAAATTCTTTCACCAATAGATATTTTGCTGAGTCCTATAGGTTATATAAGAAACCAAAAAAATATTAAAATTTTGCTCAACGAAGTGGGTAGGGATCAGCTAGTATCCTAATATTTAAAGGAATACTTAACTATCTTATTCTTCTTCTTCTTAATCGGCGTCTTCATTTCTGAAGGTCGTGTCCAGTTAGCACGAGACTTCTCCATGTCTGCCTGTCCTTGGCGGTCTTCATAGCTTCAGTTATTGGTAGGCCGGTAAGCTTCTTTATG
>DWAJ01004625.1:0-12646 GCA_018238005.1 Eurema mandarina
TTTTGCTCATAACTTAAAAACTAAAGGTAATCGGACTATAGTTCCCATACTATAAAATGATCGTATGGACGGACCCTACCGATCTGCTAAATGCCTACACTCATCTTCAAAACACCCTGTATATTACTAGCTGTTGCTCGCGACTTCGTCCCCGTCGGATCTATTTATTATTATGTTATAGTGAGTCAATCTTAGAAGATAGACATATATACTGTCGCGGACTTTTTTTTAGATCATTAAAAGAGGAATAATTCTTACATACATATTATTTATGTATCTTGAACCGTTTTTGCAGCGCACGCAAAGGAAGCCCTCAAAGATGAATAATTTTCCCCGTTTTTTCATATTTTCCATTATATATTCGCTCCTATTAGTCGCAGCGTGATGTTATGTAGCCTTTCTTGATAAATGGTCAATTCAATAAATAAAGAATTTTTCAATTCGAACCATTAGATCCTGAGATTAGCGCGTTCAAACAAACAAACAAACAAACTCTTCAGCTTTATATATTAGTATAGATTACGTCTGCACTATAATCACTTTAACGATGTTCTCTTTGTCCACAGTCAGAGAACACCCATCGCACCATGTGACAAGATTACGGCATTCGAGGCACCTGGATGGGTATCTTCCATTACACACGTCGGCCGTAAGTAAACGCATCTAATCCATCTACATCTTACCAATCACCCACACTTATCATTAAAACCCCACTTCAACCAGCCCTCAAAGCTTTATCCCTTTAGATTTCATCTTGATTTTGGCTTATTTTAAATCTATTCGTATAGTAATTGCATGTAATATGATTAAAGTACAAATTGATCTCATTACCGCTCTCGGGGATTTGTGTAAGTAATCTTCTTAGCTGTAAGTTAATTCATATGCCATTTCTCTAGCTATAAATATGTGCTCATAAATAATTTCTCCTTGAAAACCGGGACAGCGTAAGTTAACTGTTGGCACGATGTATTTATTTGAATATTTTCAACGTTGCATGTTGTTGTTAAAACGTTTCTTTACAAGTAATATCGACTAGTTAGTTTTTGTGTATTGATATATTTCATTAAGAGTTATTTACGAAATTAGATTGTTTAAATAGATGGATAATTCTAGAATGTACGTATTAAATAGTGAAGTAACTTGAGTTGATAATGACGTAGTTGCACCCCGTAATGGGATTTCAGTTTTTACCGGCGACATCACCCAAGCTAGCTGTCAAGGACAATCACAAACCACTGTTCACGGAGTGTTTGAACTACAGGCCGACATTGAAAGAAGAGCAACCGCCCGGGACGTATGTCTTTACCGTAAGTTTCTGGAAGTAATCATATCTAGTTAACCGCTTCTGAGTATAGCAGTGCAATATATACTATACTTGATATCTTGTTCTGTTTATAACGATAATACGTTATAGGACTTCTTGAAAAGACAAAATAACTATCCAAAAACCAGGCAGTTGGTATATTTTCTATGACGAAAAATATCTTAATTCAGTCTTATTAAAGAAAATATTTTTCTAGGTCCATGCAGAAGACAGGGATCCCCCAGAAATGGGTGGCACAGTTACATACAAATTCGTGTCGACGCCTGGAGAGAAAGAAAGATTTCACGTCGACCCCGAAACTGGAAGAATCACCACTGCAGATGTCAGTATTTTCGTCACTTCCATTATTTCAATGAAAATATTCCTATTCATTAGAACGAACGCGAATGAAAAAATTAATCTCACATAATTTATCCAAAGCTTTTGTTCTCCCCCATTGTTTTTGATTCGAACTATTCGAAACGTTTCATATTGCTTTTGACTTCCTTAAATTAAATGTGAATTGTGTAACGCAAGGCTAAGCCGAGGATAAAAGGTGAGTGAAAACAAAATGAGTTCCTTGTGTAATCCGATGATGTTCTTCAGATATTTGATCATGACGAGCCTTCGCGCGAGAAGGAAGCCTACATTACAGTCCGAGCCAGTGACAATGGACAACCTCAGCTCGATGACGCTTGTACCATTAAAATCCTCATCGAAGACATCAATGACAATCAGCCAGTCTTCGACAAAGTCGTAAGTGTTGTTTGAATTTCAGTTAGCATTACCAGGTAGGCGATCCCACTACAAACCAGCTCGACGCACTAACTAAAATTATTGCTACGGAGCACGTTATCTTTAAAAGTTTCTTATTTTATAAAAATGTATATATATGTCATTTGTCATGTTGTTCTTATAGGCCTTAAAGCTAGATAGATAAGGTATGAATTGAATTAAAATTGTTTCATGTTATTTGCATTCGTACTGTGACTAACTGTGCATTCGTTCATTAGCCTCAAACCGTGGCGCAGACTTTATTAACACTTGCCTGTTTTTCGAAGGTCTTCCGTGGAGATGTTTGGAAGGTTTGTCTAAAGAACAATGAATTCCACAAATGAGAGAGAGCGTTTCGCACAAAGACTGTTATAACGTTTTACACTTGATTTTAAATTACTAACAATCGATTGTTACCATCGCTATCGTAGTTTGTTCTAGTATGGTTTTTAAGTAATGATAACAATCGAGTGTGTTTAAAAATATATTTTTACTTGCATGTTGCTGCATGTCTGATTTAGGATCGTAAGCCGTACAAGGCGATATTGGTAATCATTTTTATATGTTTCGTTTAAGATGTGATTCACCTTTTTTTGCACATTTGTAGTCGATGTGTTTTCTTTAGCTAGGCCGCTCTTTCCCCATAGCCGCATTTTATCACACTGCACGATTATTGATTATTTTCGGAGACTTTTTCTTAAGCTTGAGCATGCTTTGCGTAGGTTACGTGTGAACTTCGACGAGGTAATTACACTAGGAGTTTTAGGCTAAACACGCGTGGACACGTTGTATCGACTAACAGCGGATGACTTGAGTTTTTTTCTTTCTTAAATTCAAAATACTCATATATGTTTTGTGATTTGTATACAGTCGTACTCGGAGTCAGTACCACAAGATTTGCCAAGCGGCCGAGAGGTAATGAGGATATCGGCGACGGATATAGACGATGGCAACAATTCCATCGTGCACTACAGCCTGGACTCGAACTCACCAGACCAGGCCTATTTCTACATAGACCCGGATAACGGCGTCATATTTTTAAATAAAACTATTGATGTAAGTATACTATGGATCTACTCTTTTAAATGTCAATTAACTCTTCTCTATACAAATTTAATTTTGACTGAATGAACAATTGACTAACACTACGAAAACGGGATTAAATCAAAGTTATTTGTATTGATAATGACTTAAAAACATATTAATTATAAACACATCGATAGTTTGCCATAACAATAATTTAATGAAGATATTATTTAACGTAATTTATGGAACGTATCTAATCTACTAAGAGACTAATCATTGAATTTCAGAAACCACCTGGCTATAAGTTTAAACTAAGCGCCATAGTGAAAGACATGGGCGATCCTCCTCAACAGAGCTCGATAACTTTAGACATCCAAGTTGTAGAATCTAACAAGAAAAGCCCGTCTTTCATAGAAGTTCCCGATGAGCCGATTAGATTAAAAGAAAATTACGCAGACTTCAATACTCCCATCGCCACAGTGAGGGCCGTGTAAGTATTCCGATTCAATTTGCTTGGATTTATCTCGATGTTTCTTCGATCTTTTTTATTTGAACAAGTTTAAATGTTCTGAAAATAGACTTAGCTGGAAATGTTTTGTTACTTTTTATGTTAAGTTTTAAATTAACGGTTTCATTTTTAAGTATTTAATCTTTATAACTACGCAGTATATTATGAACCGCATTGTTTCTTTTTCCGTGGCTATACCAGGAATAAAATGTATCCAAGTATAATCCTATTTGCATTTATATCACAGCAAATCAATTCCAGACGTTTTTACCATGAAACCGTCTCACAGACTTTGCCATTCTTACATAATAAGGACTATATCATTTATTTAAATATTTTATTAGGTCAAATATCCCAGAAGAGAAGAAACTTCAGTTCGAGCTGGTAATGGGTCAGACTGAACAAACGAACAAATGGCATACATTTGTGTTAGAACCAGAAGCTGACTCGGCGTATATCAAACTCGGTAACCATTTGGATTTTGAGAAGATCACTGATTACACGTTGACTGTAAGAATACAGGTAAGTGGACATATGTACTTCTTAATACTACCTACTTGTATAAGATATTAAAGACTGACTTCCGAAAATGTGTCATTCAGATAGTGATTCTGAAGATATTTTTGATAAAAATCTGGGACAGGAACTAGTCATACGTTAAGGTATGGTTTCTGTTTTTGGCAATAATTCTTTTTCATCTTGTTTCATGGACAAGAACTATTATGTTGTTGCCACTATTTGACTATTCTCAAAACGTACTTTAAGAGTACTTTAAATGTAAAGAAATGTTAACAAAATAAGAACTATTGTCACTTACATACATTACAATTTGTTCCAGAACAATTACAAGCTAGCCGCTGAAACGATAATCCAGATCGAAGTAGAAGACGTAAACGACAATATCCCTATATTCAGTGAAATTCGCTCCGGAAGCGTTCTAGAAAACGAACCTCCTGGCACGCCAGTGATGCAAGTACGAGCGTTCGATGCTGACGGCACCTCAGCCAACAACCAAGTGACCTACGAGCTCGGCGACCCGTCCGACCCATTCGCCATAGACAGCGTCACCGGCAACATAACTACCCTCAAAATGTTCGATAGAGAAGAACGGAGTTTCTACAACATAAAGATCATTGCCACTGATAATTCTGAATCGGCGCTGATCCCGGGCAAACACAACGCCGGCCAACAAGTGTTCCTTATAGAGATAGCTGATAAAAACGACAATCCTCCCCATTTCACGCAAGACACGTACGTCGCGGAATCAATCGCTGAGAACGCTAACATTAATGAGCTCGTCACGCAAGTTACGGCTTTGGATATCGATACTGGTGAGCTTTTTGTTAACATCACTTGTTTGTAATATCCTCTAACTGAGGATAAGGAAAATTTAGACTAGTATAAATTTGTTTTGTGATGGCGATGACGATTCATATGTGTTACTGAATGTAGCCCAGTTGAATAAATATATTTTTGACTGTACAGTAATAAACAAAGTTTGTGACATTTTAACGATTTTAAAAGTTATTTTAACAAAAGATAGACACAATCGTAATTCTAGCTAGCTCTTCAATTCTAGCTATTTCATTACAAAGAATTTTTAATAAGACAATGAATCGACAATATTACATAGAGGCAATATTACCTACAACATTGATACGATATTTTTAACACGCTCAAAAAGTAAAATTGTTTTGTAACCTTCTATTTTCATTTTATAGTAACATTTTAATATGTATACAATTTTCTCAAGCCTTTGTCAAATTTTTGCAGCGTCCGTGGTAACGTACAGCATTGTAGCTGGCAACACGTACGATGCATTTGTAATACGTAATTTCACTGGTGAAATCCGTGTTAACAACGAGCTCGATTACGAAAACATAACCAGCTACAGTTTGGATGTGAGGGCTTTCGACGGTCTCTACGAAGATTACGCCAAAGTACTGATCAAGATCGAGAATTTGAACGACAATCCGCCTGTTTTCCTGGCCAATTACACAAAGACCATCGAAGAAGAGAAACTGTATGAAGGTTGTATTGTTAAGGTGAGTGAGTGAGTGTGGTTTTTAGTTATTTTATTTATTACGCGAATCCAAAAAGGTACCCAACCTTTGCTGGTCTTTACATATTATATGTTAGTATGGAGTTTTTTAAGTTCCGTCGTAACGTCTAATATACTTAAACTATATTACTGAATGACGTGTCAATAAAATAATAATGCTGTTTGTAAAAAACAGTAATGCTGTGAGAAACACACAATAAAAATTTATTTTCATTTGTTATAAAGTTTGGTTATTTACTTAAAATATTTCCTTGTTTAGAGCTTTATTCTTTATGATTCCAGCTCGCTTTTATAACAATAAAATTCAATTGAAGCATACAAGTTTTTTTAATACCTACCTTAAAAATCTAATACTATTCTAGGTTGAAGCCTACGACCCCGATTTGGACAGAAACGAACCACAAAACATAGTATACTCGCTAGTCAAACATGAACAAAAGGAGTTCTTGCAAATTGACAATGAAGGATGTCTTCGTCTCACCAAACCCCTGGACAGAGACCAGCCCTCAGGCTTCACGAGATGGCAGATCCTGATCATGGCTGCAGACCATGGAGGCAGACTTGGTTCTGACAGTCTCCGTTCGACCACTGAAGTTATATTGGAGTTGACTGATATCAATGACAACGCACCGTTTTTGACTAATGTAAGTATATTATATGTTTATTGTTCAATATTTTACTGTTAGGTTTAATACTAATAGGGTAGGGTAGGATGATTCATTAAATGTATAGAAAAGGTAAGATGGGTGTTGCATATTAAAATAGTGTCTAAACTAAATCAGTGGCTCAAGAAGTCGATGTCAAAAAGCTTCTAAAATCCCAAAAAAATGTCATAACTGGGGTTCAAAACTCATATGTATAGAACATTAAACTTAAGCATAATAACTAATCTTTTAAACATTATATATACTATTATTATTACATTTATCTAATAACTAGCTGTTGCTCGCGACTTCGTCCCCGTTGATTTGTTTTTTCATTATTTCTTCGTTCCTATTAGTCGCAGCGTGATGTTATGTAGCCTAAAGCGTTCCTCGATCAATTGTTTTCAATTCGAACCAGTAGTTCCTGAGATAAGCGCGTTCAAACAAACAAACTCTTCAGCTTTATATATTAGTATAGACTATAACTTACTAATAAATAATAAAATGGTTAAAACGTTTCGCTTTAAAAACTTGACACCATACATTTTTATCGAGGTCAAGAATCCTTTTATTCGAGTAGTAAGAAAAAGAATTATTCAACCATTATTACAAAAGGCTTGTGTCACAATTCCTTAAGATCCCAAATTCAAAGCTCTCCGATATTCAATAGCTTCGAATTGTAAAAACATCTCGAATTACATTGTTTTGTTCGAAGCACGCTTAAAGCCCTTTAATTTATCAAACTATATTGAAATTTGAGGAATCCTTGGGTTTATCGTCTTAGTTTTCAATGTCTGGGTTTGTTTTAGTGGAATAGAAATAAAAAGTTCTATACTTTTTACACAAAGCTTGTCCTAATTATTTTTTAAGGGCAAAACAAAACTTAAATATTTCCCCTAAAACCTGTTTTTAATAAAGAGGAAATAGTTTTATGAGTTATGTCGTCATTATACCGACTATAACTCCAACAGAGGCATTTTAACCTACTCACTTGAAAACTATATCAAAATAATCAAACAATAAGTAAAGTAAACAATAAGAAACTTGTTAATTCAAATTGAATCTATTTAACGAACTAGCTAGCCCGTCCCGACTTCGTTCACGCTGTTCCTATTCTACCTGTAATACTCCACACCCTTGTCTCTTCTTAAGAACCATCCTCGTACTAAAGAATAAAAAAGGACTTATAAAAATTGCTTCTATTGTTATCGATTTATTCACGTAGCAACAAATTTGAATTATTTTATATACTAAATTTAAACCAAAGAACCCAGCCCCATCTCTATATAATATCCTCCTAACAAAAACGTACTAAAACCAAAACTCTATAAAGATTATCAGGAGCGTAATCTCCAAAGTCAATATGCTCAAGAAATTAGCCGTTCGTCAGATTTATGTTGATTGTCGATCCGCTAAAAAACTCCCCTGTTTGCCCCAACTTCGCTCGAGTACTTCTTAATCTTCTTGTGGAAGTGATTTCATTAACATTTGTTACTAACTGTCTTGGAATTCTTATTTCAATTTTATTTATGGCCTTGTAGAAGCCAATGTAAGTACTTTGTCACTAACGGCGCTAATTAGGTATGATTTAAAAATGTATGACCGAGTTTATTATAACATTAAATATTTAGGGCTACTTCGTATTTGAAATTCTATACTCGCTATTATTCTATAAAACACATGTTGTATATGTTTATTGATAAATTATAATTTCAAAAGCCATATTTCTAGGCGTATTTAATGTGGTAAAAAAGTTGTTCGTTGTAAACATAAAAGAATACTTAAAATCGTTAAATCTAAAAAGAATACTTAATCAACTATTTCTGAATTAAGGTATTTCATGTATTAGGAATATCTATGTAAAGTTAGTTACCTTAAACGAAGCGCACCTCAAACTGCTTAGCAATATCGAATTCTAACAAGTTACAAATTGAATCGTTCAAAGAATCCTTATCGTTGATTAGCGAGGCGAAGTAGCAAAAACTACGAACGTTTCAATATTCCTTTAAAATTTCCAATTTTACCAATTTTCCCTGGGAACATGAGTTTCGTTTAGATCGGGTATCCGGGCCGTTAATTTTTCATGCAAATCCCCTCTATCTATGAAAGCTCAATTCGTTTTCCGATCCTTTAGTCTTCAGGTATTTTCCATTTCCTCCACTATCTCGGGACTTAAGTTGGTCTGATTGATAGATTTAGCTTTGTGTTGCAGATATTTGTATATCCTTTTATAAATTGATTTCATTTTAATTCAGTTTATTTAAGCATAAACCACCTTCAACACGTTTTTATACTTGCTTAATAATCAATTATATAAAATAAAAAAAAAATAAAATAAAATAATCCTTTATTGCTGCTATTAATACAAAATAAAAATAAAATAAAATAATTGTTTATATCTGTTAAAAATACAAAATGTAAAAATATTGATGTTAACTATTATAAAAATATTGGTTAATAAGTTTTTAGTTTTTTTAGGTCAATTATATGTTATATAGATATAGACGTGTTAATTTAGTGTACATAAAAAATCAATGTATATCAATTATTAGTACTCAAATTTCTCGTTTTGTTTATATTAACGGTAATAACAATTCCAGACTCAACCGGTAATATGGTACGAGAACGAGCCTCCAGGCCAGGTGGTGATCCTTACAGCGAAGGACTATGACTCAGCAGAAAACGGCCCGCCATTCACCTTTGCGCTCAACGAGTCCGCCAGCTTCGATATTCGCTCCAAATTCCATATACAAGGTGATTATAAACAGTTTTTTTTGTATGATGTTGTATAATTGCAGGATGATCGCCTAATGGTAAGAATCGCAAAGCTAATACTGCGTTACCGATTTTAATAGAGAAAAAAAAATTACTGAAAATATTAACACGATTTTAAGTGGTTAACACATATAGAGTGTTAAATGAAAGTTAAGCCAAATTCTAGTCGTGATCGAGACTTTATAAGAGCTATAACAGAACTCTTTAATTTTGTAACACTTTCATATGATAATACTAATTTGTTAATTATTTTACATCACTTACCTATATCCGTTACTTATCAGTAATTACATCCAAAGCAGACCAATATATAAATAGAATAATTAAGTGTCTAACGTCGTAAACAATATGATCGTGCCGCGAATAAGCAGAGTCCCATGATTAATATAGTTAATATAGTTAAATCGCAATAAATAGCGCTCCAGCCAACTCCTAACTTTGTTTCTCCAGTGCCAATTCAATTTCGGCAATTTGCTTGATAATTGTGAGCCGCGTCTGCGGAAATTGTTAACTAAACTCATTTTATTTTAGATTCGAGCATTCTTTAAGTGTCGTCGCTTCTAGTTGAGTTGAGGTTTAATAGAATTCATACCTTATTGCCAATCAGAAATATCACAAATTGAATTTTTTGTGTTGATTCTTTTTTGGTACTGTTTCCAAATATTTATCTGTGTAATATCTGTTCTACCTACATACCAAATTCAGTCAAATTCAATGAGTCGTTTCGCTTCGAAAATCTAAAAAATATGTATTTTTTGGATAAATAAATAGTTTCATTATAATAATTTAGGATTGTCCGGAAAAATGTTATATCATACATCATTATTGTTTATTCGTTAACAATCAAATGTTTCCTTTAGTAAATATAGACAGTATACATAATAATTACTATAAATAAATATGAATGGAATATATACTAAGAGGTATTTATTTTAACAGGCAACATCCTCTCAACCCTGGTGTCTTTCGACCGCGAACAACGTAAAGAGTACAAAATCCCGGTCGCCATCACCGACTCGGGAACGCCGCGGCTAACCGGAGTGTCCACCTTACACGTCGTCATCGGCGACCGGAATGACAACCCTATGTCCTCAGGCGAAAGCAGCATTTTCGTTTACAACTACAAGGTAAGGCTCAATATCTTTATAACTTCTGAAAATCTACTGCAATCGTCGTCGATATCGACAATTTTTGATACCGCTTACAGAGTTATGGTACTTAAGAATTAATAAGAACGTCGATTTAATTTCACTGTACGACAATTATCGTAACATAAACAACTGTATCGAAACTAGTCATAATCGACGTCGATTGTATTCGGAGTAGAGCTACAGCATATGTTCTAGTAAATTCTAGGAAATAGAAGTTTCGAAGATCAACGTAAAGAGTGTAAGAAGTAATACGAAATAGGTTTTAAATACTGATTCGAAAACAAACGTATGGATATTGTCATAGCGTGTTTAACCATCCAGTACAGTTAACATAAAAAGTCATAACAATTTTTGTATTAATAAAAATCTCAACTATTAAAGTAAGGCGAAAAAAAATCTTATTCTGCACGGGCCTTATTATCCAATTAGTTGAAGCGCTATCAAACACAAGGCTTATTAAAATTACAAATAATATTCTACCTTTGACGGCGAGGAGGATTTCTAGTGTAAAATCGTATATTTTCTTAAATCCGTGCCGTAAATCCTTTAGATAAAGCCTGCTATCATTGTTCTCAGGAGCGAAAACTGCAATTATCTAAATAGGAAATTTAATTGTATGTAGCATTCGCATTAATTGCTTGTTCACTGGCGTTGTACGTGCATCCAAGATTTATTGTAAATAAGTCTTATGTTTCTACGTTCTTTCGTGTTAATTCCATATGTATTTTAATATATTAATTCCTAGACGCTATTGAACAACTTAGGAGATTTAGCTGAGATGACATTATTCAAAGTGTGTTGGATGTAAGTCTTCCTCTTAACCAAGGGATCTTTGACTAGTCGAATCACCAATCGGCCTGGCCGTTCTATCCCAATGGAAATTTGTAATTATTTATTAATATATAGGTTTATATAAGAACACGTTATTCCTAAGAAACAAGCGACTGATAATGATACATACTAGACTAGATATTAAGGGCAATATAACCATCAAATTGCCACTTACTGGCCATGTTAGCTGTCACTTAATTATTAACGTAAACCCAAGTACCAATAGTAGTAAACAGAAAAAAATATATACATATAATAATGTATTTTTTCGCGAACAGACGGCTACTTACTTCAATGAGATATACAGCTGGAGATATTATGTAAGTACATATACATATGTCATATTTATTGAAGCCTATACTTTTGTATTACGTTTTGTTCCTGATTGTACTGGATGGTTTGATTCTAATGTTTTCCTATTGTTTCTCTATTTCTGATTCGTTGTAAACTTTTATTTTTGTTGTCGCATGTGCGTTTTTGTTACGTTTCATGTTTACTTTTAATTGAAATATTTTACTCGGAATTGTTTGAAAAACAAGCACGCAAGTTTAGGACATTTTGTTTTATTCAGTTTTTGGAGTTACTATGAATGGGGTAAGTATTAAGTGCTTTTTAGAGCATACCAAAGTGCAGTTATACTCATTTTACACCATATTGCGATATGATCCTACTACCTATACAATAGTCATATGTTAAATCTATTTTTCCTGCATTTAGATAATAGTGTATGATAGCGCACAGCTTGCATTGATTATTTTAATGATCTGATAATTTATTAGTTAATTAATTGATATTTTTGAAGTCAAATATTACATACATTTAATAAATTGTATATAATTCAAAAATAAAACCTGAAAAAGAAATAAAAATAAAATTCTCGTTTATATTAAAAAAAATATATTTCTCAAAACAAAATAAGTCATACGAAGAAATTAAAGCTTAAAAAATATAGGTGTTTCTCATCACATCTCGACCAATAAAACACTTAGAATTAAAATAAGCGAGCAACAAAATAAAACGAACCATTTTGAAAAAAAATCCGTTTACATAAAACAATAATGGCCGTGCTAAGTTACTTAGCAGAGCATAAAAATAAAATTTACATTGAAGAACGTTGTACGAACGAAATGAAACGAAAATGTCTTCAAGACGCTCCAACACATATTTTATGGCTGTTCGCAAACCACTGTAAAATATTTTACGATTTTTCATTTGTACATACATAACCACTTTACAACAATTTGTGGTGAATTAATGAGAAGTAGATTTTTTATGCCTGTGTTTAAGTATAAAAACGAACAACCAAAATTTAAAATAAGTCAAATACATTTTTTTTTATTATTTTCTTCATTTATACCTAATGTCGAAGTAATACGAATACAAGAACAGTGACTGCATGAACACAAAGCAATTACAGGTCAGAAGTCCAAAGAAATTGCACCCACTTTTTACAAGCTTTTATTTAACTTGCAATGTATGTATGTATGTATGTATGTTTGTGTGTTCGGGTGGAATTTTATAACTCAATTTTAAGGCACTTGCCCTCAACCGATTGAGCTGAAATTTTGCATG
>DWAJ01004626.1:0-12640 GCA_018238005.1 Eurema mandarina
ACCAATCAACGCTCGCGCACCCGACGATCACGCGCCCCGCGCGCCGCGCCGCTACCTCGATACCTTATTTTTGACTTCTGCGCAGGTTTCGTTCAGCGCTAAAGATTCGTGACGCGTACTATACCTATTGTTTTGTTTTCATGGAATGAGATTAGTTTGACGGGTGGCGTCTTTACACGGGATATCAAAGCTGGTATTAAGATAATCTAAGGAGTAAATTAATGTTTATCAACAGATATCAATAGACGTTGAATTGATGCTCGTCTATATAAAGGTGGTGGGATGTCATCTAGCATTTATTGTGGCTGGCTGGTTCATTGAAATATCTCGGCTTGGACTATAACTGAAAATGACGGATGTGAGTTATTCTCAAAATTGCTTTAATTATACTTAGAACTAGTAAGGATTTATTAAAAAAGACTTAAAAGAGTTTAATATTAAAATAATTGTTTGCAAAATTGAACCGTGTTTTGTGTTAAAGGTTTTTGATAGACCCAACTGTTTTGTCTTCGTAATGTTTCAGCTTTTATTTTTATTTAAGAGATCCAATAACAATCCAATCCTTTAGATATTATTTTCAAAGGTGTTACAAATTAATTGTCTTTTAGTTATCTTTATATTTATATTTTGTTTTACCTTTTGAATTTACGCTATGCTAAGAAATTTTATTAACGTTTTACACACAACTAAATTGAGGTAGGATGTAATTTTTTCCATAGTGAATTGCTCACGCATTCCAACAACTTTTTTGGAGGATATTAGTTTAAATTGTACTCAAATCGACTATCTAATAATTAAACCCATTCAATTGTCAACAGAAAGAGCCTGTAGTTATGATCGACCCGTCCCAACTGCTTCGCCCTGAAGCGACATTCACGGATAAACCGCTCAACGCGTACCGCGACTACTCCATCGACGAGAATGACCCAATCAAGGAACGTGTCCGCAAGACTTACTACGAAATGCACACCAAAATGACTGTCGATCTCGTGAAAGGTAAGTTTGAGGAATAGGGGAAGGGAGAAGCATAGGGGAAGGATGTATAAGGGATATATCGAGAAAAAAGGTCTCCTTTTTTTGAAGTCAGTTAAAAATAAACAACACGTGTAGTATGTATAATGTATTTGTATAATATATTAGACTAGCTGACTTGTGCCCACTTTGTTGGGCATAATGTTAATTAATTATCCTTTTCGGTTTTCTATATAGCCTATGTTACTTAGCAATAGTGTGTCTTTCTATTGGTGAAAGAATTTTTAAAATCGTTTCAGTAAATCCCGAGATTACCCCTGACAATATAACAAACACATAATACTTACTTCTTTATAATAATATTAATGTTATGTTAATCTTAAATGTTAGTCTAGAGCAGTGGTTCTTAACCTTTTAGTCTTTTAGACATGAGGGACCATTTGTTAAAACTGCGTTTGTTTTTGCGAGAAAAAGCGATAAACATACTTATACAGGTATTTAAAAACTTTCGTATTTATAATATTGGTAGGATTCGAATGTAATTTGTCCTCGTTAGACATTAGGTACTAGTTCTCAATTGTTCAGTATTTAACACAGTATACAATAGGAAAATAAGAACGTCATTCAAGCGATGCGATTCCGGCTACAGACAATTAAAATGTATCAGGAAATATATTTTTTAAAACGCATAAAAACGACTCAAATTCAATGATGTAACAGTCTGTATCTATAAAATTGAAGTAATTAGCTATTGATATAAAGTTCCATAGCTTCAGAATTCTCCCCGATACAGAAAGAACATTATGTTATAATACACAACATTAAAATTTAATTAGATATAATATAAGTCTAGTTCGCGTCACGAATCTTTAGCGCTGTACGAAACCTGCGCAGAAGTCAAAAATAAGGTATCGAGGTAACGGCGCGGTAAATGTGATCGTCGGGTGCGCGGTACCTTCAAACTTGTTTTATCTACACACAACTAGACATTAGCGAAATTGTGGTAACGCACCGCCATTTTACCAAGAAGAAGAAGAAGTAGACATTATCATTCAAAAGTAATCTATTCCAGGCAACTAACTATAAAGAGAACGAAATTTAACCATTTAAAACGTTTAAATATCATAGTACCAAAAGGACTTATTTATTTTCTGGTTTAGAGAAACGTGACAAATGGATGAAGTTCAACCACTTCAAGGCGACAGTGAAGGATGCCCTCATCCAGCTGAACGTGCTGGTGGATGAGTCAGACCCTGACCTGGACCTGCCTAACATCGTGCACGCCTTCCAAACTGCCGAGAGGATCCGTGAAGACCATCCTGATGAGGACTGGTTCCAACTAACTGGCCTTATTCATGACCTGGGCAAGGTATCTACAATACTTTTACTATATATAGTCTGATTATTATACTCTGATAAACACCTCTTATTCGTCGTCTTTTTATTTGTTGATAAAACTATTTCCATTCTTAGTCTATTTTGTTTAAAGTGAAATTTGCCTTTAACTGAAATTGCATTTAACTAAAACTAAAAAACTTATGTACCTTCATATGCTCAAACTCGGATAAACTCCTCTTATTGTGCCGGGAAAACTAGTTTCCTTCTTACTAGTTTGCTTTAAAAGAAAATTTGCACATCGTCTTCAACCTTTGAAAGGTTTCAAGGGTTTCCTGAATATTTAGAAAACAAAATGGATAGTAAGAACTGCGGATAAAGATGGTATACAACTGTCTATTTGCCTAAACTATAAAGAAACTATAAAGTTGCCCAAAAATTACTATTGACAAATTCTAAATAACGTTACAAATCAGTAGTAGAAAGTCATAATAAAAAACGTCCATGACCTCTTTACAGTCTAAAAATAAAAGTATTTTATTGTCTTTCTTTAAGATTTAAAGAACACCTCGTAAAAATTACAGCCTCATTAAAATGAAATTTAATTGATAACTTGCTAAAAATTCCATAACAATCAATGGCGTATATGACGATAAGACTTAGTTTATGAGAATCGCTTGTTTATACTGAATTATCACATGGCCAAGGGTCAACATTATGTTTTGTTTTTGCATGGTTTTTGATATTTTCAAGCTTATCTCTCCATTAGTTTTATGTTTTATTACGCCGATATAGATTTGAGATACAAGGAAAAAATGTAAACACTTCAGTTATTATTTACTTTGTAATAAAATTTTACTAGCAGCTACGGGCCTTCTTGTTCTGATAATTATGTGTTCTAAGCATGAAAACCACAAATGTGTGTAATATTCGTTAATCGTACGTAGAAGATGATATGAGGAAGAAAGTCTTCCGTCTTAAAATCTAAAATAAATCCCTCAGCAGCGCAGTATCACAAAATATATCCCTTTTAATATTAAACAACCTCATTGTTCATACATTAATTTAATTTCAATTGTTATGCCTACGTGTCGAGTATGGGTTTGTAGTTCTGAATAGGACTATCCCAGTCCTAAACCTATATTACTAAAATACTAAGTAATACAGACGATGGTTAAGAAGTCCTACTAATATTATAAATGTGAAACTTTATGAGAATAAATATATGGATGTACGTTTGTTATTCTTTCACGAATAAACGGCCAGACCGATTTAGTTGAAATTTGGTATTTATATAGGTGATTAGCACATAGGATATAATGTTATAACCGGTATTGCCCCGTCAATAGGAGCTACGCGGTTTAAACCGCGAGGCACGTCTAGTTCTTCATAAAGCAATGTGTTCAGATCATGGCTCTGTACGGCGAGCCCCAATGGTGCGTCGTTGGAGACACCTTCGCGGTGGGCTGCAAGTGGGCTGACTCCATCGTGTACGGACATGACAGCTTCAAGGACAACCCTGATACTTACAACCCTAAGTACAAGTGAGTACCGTTGCAACGTTTGCCTTCTAAGATTTCTGATTTGGTATACCTCTATGGTTATCAACTTCTAGTTTATTTTAAGTACAGAAAAGAGTAATTAAGAAGGTGGAGTTATATTTTTTTTTCATTTGTTTAATTTCGATTAGATTGCTCGATTATCTGAAATCTATCCATGTATCTATCTTTCCAGCACCAAAAACATAGTGCCTTATCTTGGAACACAACTGTATAAATGGATTTCAAAGACATTTATAAAGACTGCTTCCACTACAATTATATATATTTATTATGTATTGTAGCACCCTGTACGGCATGTACACACCGAACTGCGGTATCGACAACGTGCTCATCTCGTGGAGCCACGACGAGTACCTCTACCAGTTCTTGAAGCATAACAAATCCAAACTGCCTGAGAAGGCCCTGCTTATGATCAGGTTATTTTTTATATTCAATCATTATTTGTATCACGATCTACGTTAGCATTCTAAATTTTTTCGCTAAGGTTAACTGAGCCATGTTAACTAAAACTTCTATCTATAGACTAAAATCCAGGCAGAACAGAAAAAACAGGCATTGCTTATAGGTATCTATACTATTACACTACTAATAAAACTATAAGTAATCTGGGTTGATTTTTCGATGTTGCATCCATCGCGCATTTTCGAAAAAGATGTAATAGATTGTTATTATTATACAAATGATAAACTAGTAAATAGATTGATTTCATAATTTCACACATTAAGCTGAAAATTTATATGCATCTACTATGGCCCCTATATTAACATATTATAGGGTACTTCTAATCGGTATTACCATCCGTAAATATACTTTTTTTATCCTATTTTTGAAGGCTCAATTTATTGTTCAGTCTGTACTAAAATAAACCCAGCTTAAAGCCAACTTATCTTGTTCTAATTTTTGGTAGGCTTTAATGGACCTTTCTATGGCTATTTTTGAAGACATTGTTTCAGTTTTATATTAATGTTTCGCTGATGCTTTGATAACAGATACCACTCTTTCTACCCGTGGCACTCTGGTGGTGAATACCAGCACCTCTCCAACGAGAAGGACAAGGATACCATGAAGTGGTGTAAGGAATTCAAGTAAGTTTAAGTTAAACTTAAAGTTTTTACTTAAAGTATTTTTTAGTTATTATGGATGCAATAAGGAAATTTGGAGTTGGGCTCTTATACTATACAGTAGAATAAAATAAAAATCATCGCCAATTTCGGAAGAAAACTCGTTTTTTTCTTGTTAGTACATAATACCAGTTTCATTAAGAGTTATTTTTCATAGATTTATAATAATTCATTTCTTTTTTATTTTTACTCTATTATTTTCGGGTTGCCTGGACAAAATTAGATTAAGTGATAAGGCCGCCTTTTACACGTAAATTTGAATTATTTGTCTAGTTTTAAAGATTATTTTGCGTAAAAAAGGCTAAATAAATAATATTTAACAATCAAGTCTCTCAAGAAAAAAATATCCTTTTCAAAGTTATTTAACGTGTACTAACAACCGTCCTATTCACTCTATAAATAGTTTGAGATAAATTATGGTTGGCGATTCCTACGATACGATGTGTAATAAGTATTTGTTGTTTACAATAACACGACCAATCTGAAATACATACCTATTTATTTTATTAAAGCCGATTTTCAAAATTACGATTCAAGAATGCAACTTTATATAGCAAAACTTCCATAATGCTTTGAAAAAAGAAAGGTTGTATGCTATGACTATATGTTACAGGGCCTTAAAATAATAAACATTCGTAGTTAACTTTTAAGACTGAAGTCCTTAAGATTTTTAAGAGCTCTCGCTTCCAACTTTCAGAATTATTATTAAAGCTACATTTAAAATTAATTAATCGTTTATAAATTGACACTTTTATACTTTAGTAAGGCTTTAGGTTTTATTACTTTATCTGAAGTATGAATAAATATTGACCTAGCCCTAACTTCAATTTAGATTCAACACGTGTGACCGTGAAGTCAACGAGACATTAAAGTGTTAAGTGTGTCAATTTTATTAAACACGAGACCACTGAGTCACGTGACATCGCGAATATTATGATTTATTGACGTATGAATTGTCAAATGTCATTGGAATCGGTCAAAAGGAAAATGCACGATGAGACTACGAAAAACTAAGACAAATTTAAAGTGAATGAAATTATGAACGAATTTATTTAATTACTAGCCGTGCCCGCAACTTCGCCAGCGTAGAAAAGTGACTTTGGGCAGCATTTATGAAAATGCCTAACCCGCGCCAACACACGTTCAGCAAGTTCAACGTGATTTTTGTCATAACTTTTTTATTTATCAACCGATTGACATAAATTAAACACAAAATGTTAAGTGAAGCTTACCACAATATATAATTGGAACCCATTTAGATAGGATAAGCCGTTTATGAGATTAGCGTGCACAACCAAACAGACAAACAGACAAAAGTTCCAAAAATCATGGTTTTGGGTTCTATTGCGTTAATAAAGGTCTCCTATGATATTTTTTCTCATATATCTTCCATGTACAGACAGGGACTCGCTACGTTATGTATAGATATCGAAAAAGATACTATCTTTCCATCTATCATAGTATTAGCTGTTCATATAAAACTAGCGATACTGAATTTCAACCGAAAGAAACGGCGAAGTCGTTCATTCCGCAACACGATGAATCCATCCATACTCTTCCTTCTTAAATAAGATTTTATAAATTTCCTTTAAATAATAACCCGGTTACTTATACATTTTTTTTCAGCAAATACGATCTGTACACAAAGTGCGAGACGATCCCTGACATCGAAGCGCTTTGGCCCTACTATGAGAAGCTTATTGAAAAATATATTCCCGGAGTTTGCGAATGGTAAACAACATCGGTCGTTACAACGTTCAATATTATTGTAGAATTCAGTTTAATTGTATAATTATTATAATATTGGTTAGATTAATTCAGTTAACGGCGGATTTGTGCCTCTTTAGCGGTAAACCTTTTGCCAATCTCTACATACTTATATGATGTGTTAAAGTTTTGTCTGGAACTTTTATTTTTAATATGGTACTATTAAAGTGTAATAATGTTTCAAATAATTAACTCAATTACGATTACAATGACGCTTAAAATAACCAGAATATTGTCTGATAGTTTTTTTATTTGCATTGGAGTTGTCAGTTGTCAAACTTTCCCGCCAAGGCTCAAGTTTATTTTTTAGTCTGGCAATAAATCCGCCGATGTATATAGCGTATAAATCTATTTATAGTTTTCTAGCTCGAATTCTTATTAATAAACTTTCAGTTCATATTTCCATCAAATATTAAATTGTTTTAAATGATGACGTTGTAACATATAACTATAGCAAAAATTATTTATTGTAGTGTAGTTAAAGACAATATTTATTTCTATTTATTATTACACCGAATGCCAAAAGATATATTACGTATTTTATTTTTATTATCCTGATTTTAGACCTACGTTTATGATGATGATTATGATTATTGTTAGTTATGTTGCATATTAAATTATTCAACAACACCTTTTTTTATTTACTTATACCTTTTCCCATAGATGTATTAAGTATAAATTGTCTTATCATTCTAAGCTTTTTCCGTTTTTTATATCAATAATCCGTACAATACTAGCGGCCCGTTTCGTCTTTGCACGGGTAGACATAGTACAAAAAATTAAATAAAAAAAACTTTTTAAGAAATCTTTTATTTAATGATATTGAATTTAGAATGACGTCAGCTAATTATGTATTGTTATCGAATCTAAACGTGCATACAAAATTTCAGCTTAATCGCTTGAGAGTATGTTCTTCAAAATCGGGTCACAAGATTCCACCCGAACATCCTTACATAAATTTCAAGTTAAGTAAAAGCTTTTAAAAATATAGCCTATGTTAATAACATATACATATAGAAAGCTACATATAGTGATATGTACATATAGTGAAATGTAGCTTTCTAATGAAAAAAACAATTATTAAAATCGGTCCAGTACTCTTTGAGTTTATTCGCTACGTACAAAAATACAAATTTTTCATTGATATAATATTATTGTACATTACAATATGAATTACTATCCCTTATTTTTTAATACGATTCCGACATAGTTAGTAATCACCTACAAAGGTAAAACAATATAAATCTTACAAATTATCTTAACCCTAAAACATTAAATATCGTGTTCCTAGTGTTTGAAACTTGTGACCAAAATTTTAAGATTATTTTAACCTGTAGTGATGATTTATTTTTAGTACTAAGTAGCTGTTGCCCGCGACTCCGTCCGTGTGGACTTTCTTATACTTAACATTACATAACTTTGACCCCTCTTATAACCCTGTTTCCAGTTAAAAAGTAGCCTATGTTTTATCTCAGGCTCTAGACCATCTGTATCCCAACTCCCAAATTTCATAACAATCGGTTCAGCGGTTTGGCCGTGAAAGCGTAAAATTATAAAAATTTTAACCCCTCGCACAATGTCCTTCCTCAGGCTTTAGACTATATTTGTACCAAATTTTGTTCTAATCGGTTCAGAGATTTTTGGCGGAAAGACAGACAGACAGACAGAGTTACTTTCCCATTTATAATATTACTACTAGTACAACTTTTCTATATTGATTAAAGCGTTCTCTATTTTAGTTACAGTATTACAAATATTTATATACCAGAATATTCTAAGAAAGCGATTGTTTTATACTGTTAATTATAAGGCTTTCAATTGATTGTAGGTAACCATTTATTTTTCATAAAAAGATTAACTTTTAAATCCTCTCTCTTGAGAGTATACAAAATAGTTAAGTCCAAACGATCTAACTATTTGTACGTAAGCAAATATAAAAAAGCGCGTACCAAAAATAAAAGGCTCTATGCGATAATATTCAATGATATGAATGTTATTATTCATTAAGCTATGTTTATTTTATTAATTACCTACGTAAAACATTATCGTTATGTTTTCGCTTGGCGTATCTTTACACTGTAGGTGTCCTTGACTCTTATAGTGTTTTATTTTTTCCAAAACTAGCTGTTTTCCGCGGATTTACTTCGATACTGCGTTTGGTAAAATATTTTTACAGATAACGAATTAAAACATAACAATATTGTTTTAGGATCGGTATAGTTATTCTATATATTACTCCGTATAACATTATTACTTTATCTATGTATGATATAATAATAATTTAAGAGAAAAATAATATTAAAGGTAATTTCGCTTGTTGCGTAGGTAGGTCTAGTCATTTAGATTCACGTGAAAGAGTCCGCAAGAGAACCCATGACTGTAGTCGCCGCCATAACCCACTTTGTGACTCTGAAATCATATGCCTATATGTACGTGAATATTTTCCTACAGAACAAATAAGACCTATAGTAGATACCAGTTAACAAAATTATATAGGAAATGAAACTATTTTGTAGGTATATACATACATATATCTTTGTTTCTACCTTGTATACTCCTTCTTTCTTTCTGTTCTTATTTACTAGGTTGCCTTTTAGAAATCTTTTAAGTCATAAGGCCGCTTATTAGGCCTAATTTTGTTAATTGTCTTAGCCTGTATTTTTCTCTTTATTACTGTGTAATAAAGTGTAAAAAAAATAATAACATTTGCATACTGAAATGAATGGACCGATTTTTACGGCACTTTTAGGCAGATAGTAACTAGGCTACTTTTCTTTTAGAAAATTAAGTTACATTGCAAAGTCCAAATTCTGTCCGCAGTTAAAGCACGTGCCACCACTGTGATGTCATAATTTTTAACGCAATTTTTTTTTGTTTAAATCCGTTTATAGTTTCAACCTTCATGGAGATGAAATGCAGGTAAAACCGCGGGGCACAGCAAGTCTGTCAATATATCCATTTTTAAAAACTAAATTCTTAAATACCAATTTTAAAAACTTTTTAAAGATGCATAGATTCTCCTCAGATTCACAGATAAGATAGTGTCCTTGATACCAAAAAGACAAAAGATGACTAAACCACGTCCTTTATAGAGTTCTAAGCTTCGAAGAATCTACTTCTACAAAACCCTAAACAAAAGGCAATTGATAAGAACTGACTTTGAAAATTTTGCCATAACTCGAAGCAAATGATAACATTGCCAGCTGACCTCTGATAATTCTGGCCATATATAAAACCAGGTTCTGTTCAAATTAAATCAGTCGTGATTTGCTCCTCCAGGAATATTCATAATCAATAATGAAGGACAGAACTAGAGTGAGTAAACTTATTTTAATATCGAATTATGTAAATAGTGTAAAGTGTTCTTGAATGACTTTTGTGCACGAAGATGGATCACCCAGCGTCAGATTTCTTTATGGAGTTAGAGATCGTCAAATTGCCATGTTATGTATGTAAATATATGTGTTTTTGTGAACGCACAGGATTTTTTTTAAGTTAATTGTAAGTGCATGTTTTTCTGTGTAATGTACATGCTTAACATGTTAGTATAAAGTACTTTAATTTGGCTTCAGAGCAAAGTAACGGGTAGCACTGCATTGGTTATGGGCTGGCATTTCTCTTGCCATCAGGAGTGCTTGTAGCTCGTCTCCCCACTTCATCTTATAAAAAAAAATAAAATTTGCAAATGATTATCTGTCTGCCCATATGTATGCTTTAAAACTACGAAACCGATTTTTATGTTGTTTTTTATGAGATAGTGATTCAAGATGTAGGCTTATGTGTATAGGTATTATGTAGTATATATATTGTATAAATGCGGTTAAAACTGCGAGGCGCGATTAGTTTTATTAACTCTAAGATATGAGCCTAATGAATTTCACACTAACATTTTATATTAGAGTAGTATCCAAAATCTGTAGATATAAACTATGGACAATTGCTAATTTCTTAACAAATAATTAACTTTTTACAAAATCGATATATTTTGCCAACTAATTAAAATTCTCCGAATATAACATTGTCTAAAGACACAAAAACGTAAATATTAATCCCTAAGTACTTAATTTTAAGCTAATAGTTTAATTGTTTGAAATTCGGGCTATAAAGAGATAGTTATACAATAGTGTTAATAATATTATCTGCATTAATTAATGATGCTTTTAAATTCGTATAAATTGTACAATTTTAAGTCGTCCCTTTGAGAGATGCTTGAATAATTCTTACGCAATTTTTTATTTAATGTTATCTTAACAAAATTACGTCTTCACTTAACTTCTTCAACCAGTACATACTAAATGTATACAGTAACGTTACTAGTAACTACCAAATTATAAATCTTCTTAACTGACTTGAAAAAAAGGAAGCTTGGAGCTTTCTCAATTCGACCGTATACATATTTAAGTGGATACTTTTTTCTTTTCTGTTAACCCCAATCGACTATACCCAGTTTTAAAATGTATTTTTGTCCTCTAATCAGGAAACCGTGGGTATAATGGACCCCTCCCTGATGCTTCGCCCGGAGGAGGTTTACAACGACAAACCCGTGGCTGCCTTCCGAGACTACTCAATAGACGAAAATGACCCAATCAAGGAGCGCGTGCGCAGGACCTATTACACCATGCACACTAATGTAACAGTCGACTTTGTTAAAGGTATAATACTATTAATACGTGTTTATAAAAATATCGCAAAATGTGCCACCAATTTAACCTATTGTTTTTGAACCATTTGTGGAAGAAATCTAGTCTATAATATTGTAAATCAATTACTATGTGTAATTAGCTGTAACCATTTCAATGATTATTTTTTTAATACTCCTTAAAGAACGAGTATGGAAAATGAATCTAAATATTAATAGTAAAGGGTACGGTGACAGGTGGGACTCGAGAGAGTTTGTAATATTTTTGCTAGAATCTCTAGTTTTAAACACACGTGGAGGTTATTCTCATCCTTGTTGCAGCTAAAATGGACAAATGGTTGAAGTTCAACCACTTCAAGGCCACGATGAAGGAGGCACTATACAAGATGAACGAGCTGGTAGATGAGTCTGACCCTGACCTGGATCTGCCCAACATCGTGCATGCCTTCCAGACGGCCGAGAGGATCCGGCAAGACCACCCCAATGATGACTGGTTCCATCTTATTGGGCTTATTCATGATGTTGGCAAGGTAATTAATCATTAGAATATTTTTATTTATTTTTATTTATACACTTTATTGTACATTAAAAATAATACAAAATGGGGACATGTATAAAAAGACACAAAAAATAACGTATAAAAGGCGGCCTTATTGCTAACTAGCAATCTCTGCCAGGCAACCTGAGTGGTACGGAAACGATAGGGATAAACATAAAATGTTAAACTATACAAAATCACAATACATAGATAATAATATAATATAAATATAATATAGAACTATTACATAAATTACATAAATATAATATAGTACAAGATACAAGCATCAGTACATCAAGCTAACGTACTAAAACTTATTGGGTTTAAAGTTCTACCAGCCAGATTGTGCTGGTTCATAACCATTTCATTGGAGTGCTATGGCCCCCCTACAGAAACCTGCTTGAACTAAAAACGCAGAAATCTTTATCATACGTTACATATCTACATTTTCCCTTTGTTAAAAGCGATCATGTTATCATTACCAGTCGATTGGATAATTAAACCGTTTTGTCAGAAATCCCTCCTTATCCCTTGTTTTAAACGCAGCGTTCGTGAAGCACCTTTCTTGTTTGCTTAGTCCACCCATGAGGACTTACCATCACGCAAATCTCTAGCTAAAGTACAAGCCATATGAAATGAAATGATTTTATTTTCTGAGTAAATTTGAAACAAATAACTTCAGAAAGTCTACATGGTGCCTACCACC
>DWAJ01004627.1:0-12639 GCA_018238005.1 Eurema mandarina
TAATATTAGTTTTACATTGTGTAAAGGTACAAAAGCAAACTTTATTTATTATAAATAGAGTTTCTGCCGTTTTTTCGATGTCTACAATCAGAAAATAATCACTAAATAACAGACTCAAAAAAAAAAAATTTTTTTGTTGACTTGTGTTATTAATAAGTTTGTGAGAGCAAAAACAGCTGGACCTAATTATTTGAAATTTATGTATGTAGATAGGTGATACTCTGAATTAACACATAGAATAATTTATATCCCCGTATTGCCCAGGGAATGGGTACTACGCAGGTGAAACTGCAGGGAACGGCTAGTGTTTTTATATAAAACTCTTACCTGAACAATAGCTGGTGTATTCCCACTGCTAACCAGGTATCTGGGGTTATCCCATATCCTGTCCCTCACGGTGCAAGCAAAACCAGCTTCTATCGCTTTCCGGAGAGCCACCATGTCTTGAGGTGAAGGCGATTTGAATGGGTATGGCTTTTCTCCCATAAGAGCTGTAAGTTTTCGCATTTGTAAGTAATATAAATCATTAAATTTTTTATAACTATTTTGTTTATCCTTAAGATTAAAACATAAGTTTCTAGCAAGCATTGACATTCTTAGCGTTCTTAGAATTTAATTTATTGCTTGTTATTAGCCAGAAAGGGCTGGCAAATTTTATCAAATTGAAATACCTATTAAATTTATATGTGCATGTGCAAGAAACGCTCCAAGCAAAAGGTTTTGAAATATAAGAACATAATTTATGCTAAAAAATACTTCATTATACCTATTGTTACAGTTCTGCTTATCTGCACATAAAACCAGCACTTACATTGCCATTGACAATTATCTACCTAGTTCTGACATTGGATATTGTAATTACACACATATGTATACCTATTATATTTCTGTATTTAATTACCCTACCTGTGTTGAGTAAATGCCTTTTTACTGTAATTAGTATGATAATTATCATACTAAGTCTGTTCAACAATTTTACCTGCATTAATCAATAGTATACTACTGAAGGCAGTTGATATAGTTAGCTATGAAAAAAACTTCTTTAACAACTTTTTCAAGGTCAAGAATATTTCTATATCATCTAATGTTTTTAGAATTTTACCAAAAAAATATTTTTTTGGACATATTTGTTAAGTATTAAACTATTAGTACATATAGTATGTCCATTATTATTAGTATTATAGCTACTAGTTAATATTAGTTATTAGTCACTATAATAATAAAGATGGTATGCATAAACATATTGTATGACTATTAAATATTGCTTTACACAAGATAACAAAGGACATTGCTCTTAACAAATATGTCCTTATCATATCACTGTGGTGAGGAATTAAAATATGATTTCTCATACAAACAAAAGTTTTGCTATTTCCTTACTTGACTATGAATCCTATTAACCCACTAATATTATAAATGTGCAAGTTTGTGTGAATGTATGTATGGATGTATGTTTGTTATACTTTTACGCCTAAATGATAACAATTTAGTTGAAATTTGGTATACAGTAGATAGGTGCCCAGTATTGCGTGTATAGTAGTAGCAGTATAGTGTAACTACATGGGGCACATCTAGTTTTGAATGTATGTTTAACAAATACATGTTATATCAAATTGTAACTCACAGTTCCCATTTCCTTCATGTGTGTCTGTAGATTCGGCTCCTCGTAAGGCAAACGAAACTGCATCTTGGTGGTTTCTGAACACTTTGAACCGTGCAGATTTATATCTCCTAACTAATTCTAATGCTTCTGATCTATTTTTATACACATGTAGTGCCTCTGAAAGTAGAAAACAAAAAGGTAAGTCACCATGGTCAAGCTCAAGCCAATATAGAATACAAAATGAACAAGTCAATGTTTTCTAATATGATGATTCAATAGTATTACTATGTATAGCCTAGTATAAACATATGTTTGACTTTGATTTTGTATTGGGCTTTAGTTAAACTCTATTGTGCTATTATTGAAATTCTCCAAAGAGTTGTTTCCTTGAAACCTTCTTTTATAATAACTTTACACATGACCATGGAAGTTATCATGATAATCACTTCCTTCACGTGTTTTGATATAGAATTTAATATCGCGACGCAAAAACAAACATTTGACCTACTTAAATTGATAAGAAATGTAATGCATACATTTAATTGATATTACCTTCGTCGGGACCTTTTTTTATTTCGCAAGGAATATACACTCCGTAGTATGTCACAGATGGGTCAGGGGACGATGGGCTTTCAGGAGCATTGTGTCTTTTACTTAAAGCATCCAGACGGAGTAGTCTACTAAATAAACCAATCGCACCATCCTTCTTGTCACTGGGCGAGACACATATCTCTTCTTTCACACCTCCTATGTCTTTTTTACATTCCGGGATTAGCACAGCCTTCGACATTTCACGACAACTGAAAATAGTAAACAAATGGTTTGTTTGTGACGCAAACGACTTCTAACGTTTATTTTTAAAACTCAGTTCAAATTACCTTCTTGGTGAAAAATGTCATAAAAACATGCTCCCGGCGTGCTCTTAATTAACATTAATTCAGATCATGAACAAATTCGAACCTAATTATATATCTTATTTTTTAATTGCAACAGAAAAATAATTATTGAAATGATTGTGATTGAAATCGAATGATGCGATGACGCGTATGACGTTTCTTTTGACGTATGGCTATAGATAATAAAAAGTTAATATTTCGTCTGTACAGACTAAAAAAATAAAAAAAGTTGTTCCAATAAATAAAAGCATGAATTACATGAATATTTCAGGAATGTAAAGGATAATCAGAAAATACAAGTTAAGACACATTTTCTGAAAATTACCTGAATACTGATTAATACGAGTATGTATAGAGTTTAGTAAAATAAATGTTAAAAGCATTAATTTAAATTCAGTTATAATGCAAGTAAAAGCACATAACATAATTTTTATTTACGTTTATATAAAAATAGAAGATTAATTTTTAGCCATAAGAGGCGTCACTCAATTCGCTTGCACCCTCACAAGTGAAAAGCTCCAGAAAGACTCCAGTTCCAATATTAAGTTTAGACTTAGGACATTTTTAACTTTCCTTTTGTTAAAGTGTCAGACTTGTTAAAACAAAAATATAAATTAAACAAAGATATAAGTAGTCAGTGTCTTTATTGATTTTTATGCTTCCTTTTCTTCTTAGGAATTGTTCTTGTATCTGGAATAGAATCCAAGGCTTTCTCAACTGATAGCTTGTACAAATTGACATTTATGGCTCTCAGTTTTGTAATTTCTTCCTCTAAAGACGCTGTTTGTTGTTTAAATTCCAATTCCATGTCTTTGTTCAGTGAATTATCATCAACATCATTAGTAACTCTCCAAAAGTTAATTTTCTTGTCAGTTATAACTTCTATTTCATTATCTTCTTCCCTGGCCTGTTCAAGGCTTCTGTCCAAACTATGAAGGACAATTTGTGGACTAAATTGTTGTTTATAAATTGCACTTAAATTTGATGTAAAGAAAGCATTTGTAATAGGACCTTTATGTCTTATAGTTCTCACTGGCTGTCTGCTTTTTATGTGCCATAATATAACTTGCTCGTCGTTACTAGCAGACATTAAAACATCCCCATTTAATGACACCGAGAGACAAGTTACAGCTTTAGTGTGTGACACAAATATCATGGATTTATCAATATCATTGACTAGAACATCCCGATTGCGAGGAGGATTTGTGAGACTAAATTGGTATATTTTCCCTTCAGTATTGCCAACAAAAATATTTAGCTCCAAAACATCAAATACAACTGATGATAAGGGCTCGTCAAATATTAAATTGAGAAGCATTTCTCCTGATGCTAAATCATAAATTTTACATGTTCTGTCACTTGAAACAGTGCATAGTCTTCCATGCATTCCGGTTTTACTAACACACATATCTGTGACTGGCAGAGAATGATCTGAGAATATGTATACTGGATCATGCTGGCCGGCTGTGGATTGGGTTACTAATTCTACTTCAGGATTGGCACTTACTGTTGCTAATGCCCAAACCATTACCATACCATCTTCAGCTGATGATATAAAAAACCATCCATCTGGTGTAAATTTTAGGTTATTCACCTTTTGATAATGACGACTTATGATAGTAAGAAGGCTGCCAGATGTTACCTGCCATACATAAATTTTTTCTTCAATGCCGGCCACACAATATGAACCGTCGGGAGAAAAAGCAAAAGCGCTAGCTTTTCCCGGCAATATGAAACGTTTATCTTGAATCGTTTGCTGCGAATTTAATGGCCATATGTGAAGTATTGGTTTAGTTCTTTCAACAGCCGCTAAATAGTCTTTTCCTATTATTGACATAGTTTTGGATTCAGCGGTTCCACCACCTCGATAAGATATTAAATTAGTGCCGGTATTTGGATCCCAGACACTACATGTCCACAAAGTATTATTAGAATCACTAGTTACTAATATTTCTAGTAAGTTCGACATTTTCTGTAACTTTTTACATTAAACTTTTATATTAAATAAGATAGGTATAAACGGCACATGAATACATTGAAGTTTGAACATGTGAGTTTATAGCAATTGTCACTTCAGAGATCTGTGACTGTCATATGTCAAATTCTTAAAATATAGCTTTTTTCTTTGTAGTTGATAAAATATATATGATACATAATTATATAGATTTTTGATTCAAAATTACTAACTTTTTTTAGTACATTTTATACTATGTGTTAAAAAATGAGAAAAAACTCTAAAATTTAATTCGTAAATTCGTAATAGAGAAGTAAGTCTTCGATTGTAATTTTTAAACATTAGAACTTATTTCAGAGTTAAGCTGAGCTTGAATGAAGGCTAATGCATATTGATACTTGTGTCGATTTGGTGTATTAAATACACTATTGTTTAATAACACCAAAGTTATTTTGTGATTTTTTAAATTTATAAAAAACTAAACTAACATCTAATTTATATGAACAGAAAAAAACTTATTTTTTTATGATAATAACATACATTTTCTGAAAGATTTGTTTGAATATTAGGATTTATTATCTACATATAAATAAAATTGCAATATTTTTGACCAAATAAATAAGTTCATATTATCTGTGACTTGGTATGTAAGCTCTATTCCGAAGTTATTTGACTAGAGACATCCATCGCTAATTTTAACCAATCAGAGGCCGGTAAAACAAATCTTTTGACGTGCGGTGTACTTGTGCATTTTAGAAATAACAATTTTTCGTGTTGTGATTTGCAATAAATAAAAGAACCACGACAATGTTTAAAAAGTGAGTAATACATTTTGTGTTTATAACTGTTCTTGTAAAATAACTTTGAATTTACTTCCATATTAGAGGTTAGTTTATGAAACAATATAATTTCTGGTGACGTAATACGTAATGCGTTTTACCCAATCAGAAAAGGTGTCTGTAATGACGTTTGTTCTAGTGTTGTCCAACAGTCCAATGTGTTATATTATTATACATTCTTATTACAATTGTAAATCGACAATATTCTTTAGATATTGTAAAATGCTTTAAAAATCTTCTTGTTTTTTTGCGAGATATGTTGAATAAACCTATTTTACTTTTACTCATTTTTATTTGTCTAATTCACCACTTCAAGACATCACTAGAACGTTTCGTATCTCATTATTAGAAAGAGAAGGCTTGACGATATGTTCTTAGGAATGAAAGAGATAAGGAATGTACAACTAAAATGGTGAATGGTGTTTGATAGAGGATACTTGGCAGTTCATCGACAGTTCACAGTTCGACAGACGACGGCGCTGCTCGTCAGTTCACAGCAGCTGTCCTAAATTAGTTGTAGCTTGCCTTTGTATCGTGTTCTGAAACTAGTTATTTCAATTCAATTCAATTAATTTGTAAGAAAAAACTTACTCTAACCCTATTCTTACATTAGAGTCTTTTGAAACAAAGACCTTTGTGGGTAATAGTGTTTTCTATTCCGTGACGTAATTGGATCGCTCGTGAATTTAGTGAACGTATAACTATCGTCCATAAGCCGTAAAAAGTGTCTGTGCGAATGGTGCACGTTTTTATATAAGCCCGTGTTTTTCTCCATATCAAAATGTGGGAAGTAGATTCTGACACGGGATCTCACAGTGCGTCGTCGGATGGGATTCGACGGAGGCAAGGATGGGATCCCGAGGCCGAGAGTTTGGCTTCTCAAATAGACGAACTCGACGAGGTTTTAGCAGAAGAGGAGGAAGGATGCCCTTTGCCGTCCACTCCGGAAGATCAACATTTACTCGATGCAGAAATGGCTGAGGTGTTGAAAGCTGGCGTCTTATCTGACGAAATAGATCTTGGAGCTCTTGCCCATAACGCCGCAGAACAAGCGGAGGAATTCGTGCGAAAAGTGTGGGAGGCCTCTTGGAATGTGTGTCACTTTAGGCACCTGCCGCGCTGGCTACAGGACAATGATTATCTCCACAAAGGACACAGACCGCCGCTACCATCGTTTAGTGCTTGCTTCGCTTCCATATTCCGAATTCACACTGAAACCGGAAACATCTGGACCCATTTACTTGGTTGCATTGCTTTCATTGGCGTCGCAATATACTTCGTCACGCGACCTTCGATCGAAATACAAATGCAAGAGAAAATGATATTCGGCGTGTTTTTCGTTGGTGCTATAGTGTGTTTGGGCTTCTCATTCGCTTATCACACACTTTACTGTCACTCCGAAATGGTTGGCAAATTATTCTCTAAACTGGATTACTGTGGAATAGCATTGCTTATAATGGGTTCCTTTGTTCCTTGGCTCTACTACAGTTTTTACTGCCACTACAGACCAAAGATTATATATTTGTCTGTTGTAGTGGTATTAGGAATCCTGTCAATAATAGTTTCACTTTGGGATAGATTTTCCGAGCCCAGATTGAGGCCTCTTAGAGCAGGAGTGTTCATGGGCTTTGGTCTCTCCGGTGTAGTTCCTGCAATTCATTATGGGATCACAGAGGGCTGGCTTAGCCAAGTCAGCAAGGCATCCTTGGGCTGGTTGGTCCTCATGGGACTATTATACATATTAGGAGCAATGTTTTATGCTCTCCGTGTTCCTGAACGTTGGTTCCCTGGCAAGTGTGACATCTGGTTCCAGTCACATCAAATATTCCACGTGTTGGTGATTGTGGCGGCATTCGTCCACTACCATGGTATCAGCGAGCTCGCATCATACAGAGTAACTGTCGGAGAGTGTTCAATGCCCCAATCCTCAATTGCATTCTAGCCCGGCCCTATACCAAATGTGATAGTAGACCATAGATAAATTTAAGATGTAAAACACAAATTTTCAATAGTTTTACTGTATATTTTTCACAGTTGATTTTTAACACATTTTTACCTAGGTTTTTTAAAAAAATGAAAAATGAGAATTTGCAGTGAGGCTGTTGATGCACTAATAGTGTCAGAGCATCAACTTGTATGTTTGAATTTGCAAGTTGAGATTTATTTAAAATATTATTTTCATCTAGTAATATTTGTTTCTTATAGACTGGTTAGATTTTATCTTCACATAAACTTCACACTCAATGTAACATAGAGATTAGAATCCATATAATTTCCTCTTGTAATTCATGTCATACCAATTTTGAAAAAAAAAAGTACTTAATTTATAATATTTCTGGCACCATTAGAATAATTTGTGGTAGTTGTAGTTAATGACCACATGTGACCTACATCTTAGTATACCTGTAATGTTCCCTATCTTTTCTTATTAATTTATTTGGAGTAAAATAATAATGTGTAAACATTTTAATAACCTTAGACTAAACCTTTTAATTAGAATCTCATATTGCTTTGAGATATCATATACTTATAATATAAAATGACTTCAACTTTCTTATATCTGGTTAACATTCCATATAAAAAGATTTCCATTGAATCATAAAATAATTGAAATCCTTTTTTATTTTTGTCAAATAGCATATGTGGTCTATGCTAGAGTAATGAAAAAGTATATTCTAAATTGTTATAAGTGTTCATGAATATAAAGATTTTATGAGAAAAGAAAATAAAAAAAAGAAATGTAGTTTAAAAGTAAAGATCCCTGTTCTTGTGAAAGTAAATTATCATAGGTGTATTGGAAAAGAAGTATTTTACTTACAAAAAAATATATCTAGGGGCTCGTCATTTCGTTTTTATGATAATATTGTTTGCACCTGTAAGTATTGCTATGTAACATTTGTTTAGCTTTGTAGGTTCTTACTAATGATAATGATTCTTGTGAAATTGTATAATAAAAAAGTGAAGTCTGATCGGACTCATGAAAAAGACAATATTTCTCATGATACATTGAAATACTTTAACGATAATTTGCTGTAAGTAGTATTCATGTCCGACCTATAATATGTATTTACTCACATTTTTTATGAAAATTTTGTATTTAAACTCTTATTTAATGTTTTGCTAGTTATACTGTCTAGATTTATTAATAAATTTTCATTGTGTAGATATTATCGCTTTCATTGTTTGTTTAAACTTTGTTAAAACTTTTCTTGTTTTAAATGGGATAAAAATGTGATTATGGAATAAAAAAATTTGGAAAACCATCTTGTTTTTGTAATTATAAATCCATTATGATTTAATTAGACTAATGAGAGCAGAATGTATTATTAATACAGTGACCAACTAAATGTCATAATAAATAGACCATGTTAATTCAAAAATACTTGCATATATGGATTGTGGTGATGTTACCATTGAATTAATTTTCTGACTTGTCAAGGCACCAAAGGGACTTTTTATTTTGATCTTGTTTACTAGTATGTGTCCATCTAATCCCAGTTATGCCAGGGTCGTATGTCTTGCTAGTACCCACTAACCTAGGAGTTTTAATCTTGGTCAGAGAAAAATCTTTTAGTCTTATGATGTTTTGATTTTTCTTAGTAATCATCAACTTTTATCGTCCTAAATAGAATTAATAGACCTTTTTATTTTAAATGCCTAGTCTTCTCTTAATAGTAGATAAATCGAGAAGAAATGTTATCAGTGCCTAGATCACCTTTGAACACGCCACTCGGTTTCCATAGAGAAATTGTTGATAAGCAATCAATAACTTTCCACAGCTTGGCTCGTGCCTCTAGCCGACCGTATCATGCACATATGTGCATTATTCTCGCTCTGTGTAAGCGTGAAATCTTCAGTCATTATTAAACGTTAGGATCTTTAATTCCTTTGTACCTACGAGAAAAGTTTGAAAACATACTAAGGGTACTCTACTACAGTTAAAGACTGCACAGGGTACTGTTAAATTAAGGACAGGGCTAACAGATGTTACAAAATTTCTGATATTACTCACAATATCAATAAAATATTAAATGGATCTCCCTTGATTTCATCAACACAAATCCAGAATGTATTTTCGTCTGTATTTTTTTATCATTAAAATATTGTCTAACCTGTGGCACTTACAAAAATTGTGTTCCGATTGGTTAAAGAAGATTTATTATAAGCGGTTTAGTAAATCCCGAGTTACATACCCCAAAGTTAGAACGTAGTACCTATTTAGTATTAATATTATATATATTCTATATAGATATATGTAATGATATAATGCATACCTTAGTTCTACCTAGACCGTACGGCGCGATCCACTAGGTCATACGTAATATGAAATAGCTCTTAATGAATATTCATGAGTGCCCATTACACGTTAACATTGCTAATTGCGCCACTTCGTGTTTTCTATTACGGACATATATAAATGTTTTTGGGTTTACTTATTTTCTTGTGGATTGATAATACGGTATTAACCATACTTAATAGTAAATTTAAGTAAGGAATATTAACGTAACGTACGATCTTGTGAAAGTGAATGATTGTTCTCCGTTTTTCTTCACCATATCAGCTGATTCTCAATCTCGTATATATTTTTATTATCAATAGGAATCTCTTACACTCTTAAATCTTAATTAAAAATAATTTCCATCACAGTCGTTAGTCGTTACTGAATGACCTTATCTATCAGGAAATACTACATTTAATAACTACAGCTTAATTTTTAATTAATTTTTGCTGTAAAATGCAGTTTATAAAACCTTAAATTGTATTAAACTTTTTGGACTGCAATCGGGCGTCTTCAAAATAAGTGAAAGTTTACAGCACTGCAGTTTGCCCGTAGAAAATATTACCTCCTATTTGTATCGACCAGTTTTAACCTTGCCAAGGTTAAATGAAAGCTTTAGGTGTGGTAGAAATATTGATTTTTTTGTTGATGGTAATTTACCGATGAACACCACCCATACACGTTCTGTAGAGTCCATAAAAATTTTTAAAACAAAATAAGAATAAATAATAGACAACTCGAAAATAAGAATTTATTTAAAATGAGAATGAAATAGTTTCTATATATTATTTAAATAAATTGCGTACTAGCCGGAAAATAAAAAATAAATGTGGCCACTATTTTTTTTCTCATGAACTACGTTCATTGTTCAATGAGTAAGTAACGCAGTAATGAAACTGCATACTGACGCATAAAATGATAATGAATGGGTAAGAAGGAAAATTGTTTTCTGTCATATTTTGTGTTGCATCTTAAACTATACTCAAAAGTAGTATCCATTACAATTGGCTTATTAATTTAGTTATAATCTACTTGCTTTCAATAGCTTCATAGTAACTACAAATTGAAAGCATTCGAAATACTTACACGGAAATATCAATGGCAATGTAATCATTTAACAGTCTCCATTCTACAGTTTATAAGATTTTCTGAATATCTTGACTAGAATACGTCACAAATAGTTTCCAAAATACCGCACATTGAAAACTAGATATCAAATATAAATATAATAAGATACATACAATACCATCTTCGTGTTCAGTCATAATTGCTGATTATATATTACTAGCCGTCTTTCCCGCGGTTTTAACCACGTACCTAGTTCCCATTCCCGTTAGAATTTCGGGAATTCCTTTCTCAGTGCACCTCTACGGTACCTTAGCTACGTCCTTTCCAAATTTTAAGTGCCTACGTTTAGCCGTTAAGGCTGTGCATTGATATGTCGTTTTCTCCTTTTATATTTTTAGACTAGCTGTTGCTCGTGACTTCGTCCCCGTTGATTTGTTTTTCCATTATTTCTTCGCTCCTATTAGTCGCAGCGTGATGTTATGTAGCCTAAAGCCTTCCTCGATAAATTGTCTATTCAATAAAAAAATAATTTTTCAATTCGAAATTAGCGCGTTCCTGAGATTAGCGCGTTCAAACAAACAAACAAACAAACTCTTCAGCTTTATATATTAGTATAGATATAATTCATCTGCCTCTATGTACGTAGTAGGAGAAACGTAAAAGACCTTTTCACTAAAAACTGATTTCTTTCAACGAACTTTTATACAATTTTTCGAACAGAAAAACTGAATAAGTGTTTTAAGATTTATACTTGTATTAATTGTAGTATAATTTATTTCTTTCTACTAACATCGTAGTAGTAGTAGTAATATATTGAACACAAAATTTTGTGTTTAATAATCAAAAGTTATAATAAAAAAAACACAGTAATTCAAGAGAAAAGTTCATTCAAAAATACATTCATGTGCGCGTGGCGTAGCTATTTATAATTAAGAGAAAAAATATGGCCCATGACATCTTTTTAAATAGCATTAGCGTCTATAAACTTACAAAACTTTACTTCACAATATTCATGTATCTACTTTAATACATCTTAGCTTCTTTTGTTCAATAACATTGACTTCCAAGAAGAACTTTATGAGGCTTCTTTGTCCTGGTGTAACGGTACGTCAGGGTTAGTACGAAATTTAACTAAGAAATCAATATAACTTTGCACCTAATACATTTTTAAATAGTACTGTTTATTAAAATTTAAATGCCATATTTTTTGTTTAAATTTCCATTTTCCTTCAAAAAAGCTAAGCTAAGGCTTGTATGTAAGTATTTTCAAAAGAAAAGTATGTGTATGTCATGTAACCGTAACACAAGAACTGTTTAGCGTGGGACTAGTAGTTTTAGAGTTTTTACGCTCTTAGATAAAAACATTTATGGACGTTTGGTGCTATTTTCAACCGACTTCAAAAAAGAGGAGGTTATCAATCCGACCCGTATGTTTTTTTTCTGTTTGTTACGCGATAACTCCGCCAATTATGAACCGATTTGAACAAATCTTTTTTCTGCGTATAGGTTATAGGTTAATACCTCAAGGGTGGTCCCATTTAAATTTAATAGTAAAAAAACAACCCCCAAGGGTGGAAAATTGGGGTTCGGTTTAATTTTTTTTTAAAGTTAATTATACTCTAAAACTACTAGTCGGCTATTACTATAAAGAGGCTCTCAAACGTTTTACTTAAACATCAGGCTTAAATAAAGAAAGTCTTCTAGTCCTAATATAAAAAACTATGATTTTAAAGGAATTCTTTAAAAAACCCACGTACTACTAAACCAGCTTAATGTTTTTTTAATATATGTGTAGTACAAATAAGTATAGAAAGTATAGAAATCCTCATTCAAATGATTCTTTGAAGCTGACTTTTGCCGATAACCGTCTCGCTAACGATAACAAATGAATCACATATACCATGAACAGTTTCGGACACGAGATGGAGCCTTGCGGGATCTTTACTATATTTTTTAATTTAAAATAGTATAAATCACATTATCAAAAGATTTTAGCGTGT
>DWAJ01004628.1:0-12636 GCA_018238005.1 Eurema mandarina
GTATGTATGTATTTACAAAAGAAAAGTATGTATATGTAATTTATTCCGTTATCTAGTTGCCATAACACAAGCTTCGGCTTAGCTTGGAACTAGATGGCGCTGTGTATAAATGTCCTGAAATATTTAATATCAAAACTGAACCGATTTTGATAAAATTTGGTTCATACACAGCATTGAGCTTAAGAATCTTTTTTTAAGTTGAAGGTGTTATTTCAAAGTTTGAACGAAGTCTGTCATTTAAAAACCTAACAGACAGTAACTTTATTAACAATTAAATAATCATCGTTTCGTATCGGCTTAAAATATACCGTTGAGATGCGGTCGAAAACGCAGGACAAAGCTAGTAATAATTAAATATACAGAGCTGTTATTGAAATGAAAATTGTTGCAATTCGCATAGCTTTGTTCGTGTAAATATGATGGAAATGCGTTTTAAAGGCAACGGAATTCCCGCGAACACAAAGGAATATTCGATAATGATCATGTTACTATTAATTAAAACTGCTCTTTCATTACAATGAAAATAGCAGTGCATTATCGGATAGAACGCATCGGTTCAGTGATGCGTATAACAACCATAATAAATTAACGAAGGGTAAATTGCTATTTCTATATGTATTTTAAAGAGTTTAATTGTTCGAAGCGAGTTTTTTTTAACCGACTTCAAAAAAGGAGGAGGTTCTCGATTCGTCAAGTATAACAATAAGTGTTTGTTTGGTAAAATCGATATTGTATAGATTGTTGTAGCATTTAGACTTCAAAATTATGAAATAACTATTAAATTTGTGGGAAGCAAATTTATTTTTTGCTTTTTAGTTTGAAGTCGGTTTATTGTTTATTAAAAATTAATTTATGTACAATTTAACTGTTTTGGTCGCTAGTGAAAATTAATACAACTTACACATTTAAATATTAGGTAAAAGTAAAATAAGTAGGTACATACAAAAGCTAAGTTACGTATAATCTATAAAGATTACTTTAAAATAATATTGTTAATGCAATTTAAAATAGAACACTCGAAATTGATTTTTAATTAAGAATGTCTTCGTCTTTGCTAAAAAAGTCCATTAAGAACTTAGGCGTTATTAAAGGTAAATATTGAAAAACAAAAATTCCATATATATTTCCCACATTGTTTCCACGTTAAAACCGTTTTAAAATGTTCAATTTACCTGCCTGCCAAAAGCCAAATCAATGTAGTAATCAATGTAATAACATATGTATATGTCATGCCCCTTTCGCGTTGATAATATGAGTAGGATTATCATGATCAAAGAGACAAGACATTTCCTATAGTCACTCATCGCATAGACTTTTCAGACACGGCAAAGTGGCCTAGCAACGGGTCGTTAACTCGTCTCATCTGACGATTAAGATAATCTAGGCCAAGTGTTTCACGGCATAACTAAAAGCCACCCAGTGTGTGTTGTTATTTCGTTAGAGAGAATTCGTAATCGATGGTAGCCTTCGAGATCTAAATAAGAACGACGTCTGTAATTAGTCTAATAAGCAAAGATTTGTCGAAATAAATTGTACCCAATTATACGAAGTATTAGCCAACCCATTTTTTATTTTTCATTGCCTTTAAATTATTATTAAATATTTAAGACACAACAGATTTAAAAAAAACACTTAACATTACACAAGATCCAAACACTTACATAATTAATTGAATAAATTGAAATTAATTTTGAAAATCATTAATTATACGAGTGGTTTTTTAACTCTTCTCACGACACTATTTTATTTAATATTAATGCCTGAATACTGAAACGCAACTCAAATTTAAATACAACTTAAACAGGTCCGATTTGACAGTTCGCCATACAATTCTCTCAGAATTAAGAGTCTTAAGGCGTGCTTAAATTCAATTTCCGTATGAGTATTTGGCCTTAAGATTCTTAAATTATAATGACGATCAAAGCAATGATTTATACAAATGGTGTAATTATAATATTATTAGTATGAAATATACATGAAAAAATTTACTTATCATTAAAAAAAAGCTTATAGAATAGTTTGACGTGTCCAATGACATTGATTGTCGCCGACTCGCCGTACACTTTAGTAATCGCAATGAGATTGATGGCTTTCCTTATCAGTTGATTGCATTATTATCACGCTACAAAATTGATCAAAAACTTCGCAATATTAATAAAGTTTGCACCGTCCATGAATTAATGAATTCGACGATAATGTTGGAGCTAGCTACGATATAATAACGTTTTTTCGTTGTTTAGGGAATAAAATCTATAAAATAATAAAAGAATGAAATAAACTCTACATGAGTTTTAAGCTGTTTTAATTTTACTTAAAGGAATAAATCATTTATTCAAAAAAGATTGGAAAAAGTTTCTTCAGTGAGTAGTTCTTAGCATAGAATTACCAACCTACAGATATTAAAATAATAATTTAACGAGCATTGCCTTCAACAATAAAAATGAAACTTGAAGAAATAAAACAGACTTCATTTCGAAGAGTAATTCCGTTGTGGGCGTTTATTGCCTTACTGCCCTTTAGCAAACATACTTTTTGTTTCACGATTTTATTTCTTACTTCAAGTAATAGTTGACTTTGGTAAAACGAAAGAAAAGTACACCTTTCATCCATTAAATTGCTAAAAATTGTAAGAATTAATAACAACCTTTATTATATATTAGCGACCTCGCCTTGTGCGCGTATACTCGTATTCCTGTAAAACTTCCATGTGTTGTATCTATATAGACCACGAAAAAACGTCTTTGTTTTATAAACAATACAATATATTGTATAAGTGCTACGTAAAAACGATTAATTAATTATGTAGAATGAGGATAGATAAATCAAGTATCCATACACTACATTAGGTACAAAAAGTAGGTATCGCAAATTAAAAAAACAAAATTTTTGTAGGTATATATTTGAGACTTTCGTTCTGAAAAGTGAGGTTGTATCAATCTTATCACTTGACCTATTACCCATACGGATATAAAATTGAATTGATCATACGTCCGTATGATCCACGTAGGTACGGACACTTCACAACGCTGTGCCAATTAAAATCTCTCTGGTTGCTACTCCCATATCTCAGTTATTCTATCCCGTATTCCTGTGAGAACCACTCATCTGGAAACTCTATACTGCAGAAAAAAGTGGACCGCTCGTATAACAAACTAACGAAATACTTGAAAAAAATCCTGATTCATTCGTTTTAATATTAAGTAAATAATCTAATTTAAACACCGCGTCCTTCAATCACATTCAAACTAACATTATGATTAACATTTCAATAGCGTATTCCCAAACTAGAGCCATTAATAATTTCCCACGTGTCTCGTATCGTCATTAATACTAAGAGTCCTCGAGTCACGTTACATTTTATGAGACGGCCATTAAGCCCGATATTAACGGCTAATCACACAGATCTGATGTCAGCTGGCGCAGCGACATTGGATTCGTATAAAATTCTAATTACGCTATCGGAAAACCGTTCTACACTGCTTTATGTTAGATAATCCAAGCCGTGTTACGAAATGTTGTAGCTGTTGAACATTATACCTTTGATAAGAAGGAATTGAGCGGATAGTTTGGCGTGATTGTTGTTGTGTTGCATTTAAAAATTAATGGGATTTTCCAAGTGTAAGAATAAAAATTGTTATTTTTTATCTAAAGCCGTGTCAAAATCAATTTAAATATTATAAGCGGATTAGTAAAGAATAGGTTCCTATGTGCTTATATTATCCATCTAGAGGTAGATTTAAATATGGTCTCATAAAAATAGATTAGGTAATGTGCAAATCGCTATATGCTTATCGTATTGAGAACGCATTAAGTCGTAATCGTCTCACGATTTTATTTGCAGCAATGTAGCAGGTTACATCGTTCCGTTTATTAACTATCATCTGATTTTATTGGACGTTCCGTTCTCGCTGGAATAGCCCGAAGCGACGAACGCGGGTTTTGGCCAAAATGACCCAATTAAAACTTGTCAGCCCGCCGCGATATTTGATTTACCCACATATTGTTGTTAGCTACAATATTGCCATTTTGAAGCGTCAAATGATTTGTTATTGGATCAAACTTAGGTTTATTTGGTGGTTGAGTTTGCTGTATAGATTACTATTCTACTAACTAAAGACTGATTGATTTTCTTAATAGATTTCCATTTGACAATTCGTTTTTTGGACACATGGAATTGAACTCTGGGGTACATCAAGTAATATCAATATAGAAATCCTTGAGAGATATCAGACCAAAGCTATAAGATCTATGTTTAACATTCCAAAATGTATTGAAAACAAACATATTCTGCACGACCTGAAGCTTAATACCATGAAGCAAGAAATCGCTACCCGTAGCCTAAAGTACTAACAAAAATTATCAAAACACGCCAATGTGTTGGCTGTAAAACTCGTTTTGCTTAACAGTATGGGTGGTCAGAGGATCGCTCCTTGTGCCTAAATAAAAAAAGAATAACATATGAAATAGTTAAATGTCACATAGTGACCGATAACTATGCTATGCAGGTTGAAAAAAAACAATTCGTTATTTTCAAATCTTTGTCTATAGTATTCATTTAATGGAAGATTTTGGTACAGAGTAAAATTCTGAGGAAGAATTTCTATAAAACCAATTTATCTATTAACTATAGATACATTATAATGATGGATTAGTACTAGGATCCCGTGTTGCTATAATGTGGTTTATCTATGCATATTTCTAGCCGAGTGCCCATCAACAGTCGAAGAGAATTGAAGCGTGAATGCATACAACGCTCTAATACGAGTTACAACTATCAACCTGCCTTATCGCCATAGCTTAGTTATTACTAGGAAAATTATAGAGCTTAGTGAGATTCATTTTTATAATATTTAATATTATATTGGAATACACGGTGTATTTTTACTGATACCTACTACGTGGATCATAATTTTATGTCGTCTGTCCGTTTCGTCAAAAGTAAGGTATATTTAATTAGAAGAATATGATTAACTAGCTGTTGCTCGCGACTTCGTCCCCGTTGATTTGTTTTTCCATTATTTCTTCGCTCCTATAAGTCGCAGCGTGATGTATGTGAAAAAATTTCAATGGAATTGTATAGATGTATGATTGAGATATTACCCGTTGTGACAGCTCTTTTGTATAAGAGAATTGCACATTATCATTTCGTGAAAATAACAATGATTCCATTAAATTGTAGCAATATTGCTTTTATCGCGCCAAAAGTAATCGAAATTTTATTTCAATTCAGAAGCATTTTAATTAAAAATATCATCTGTGCATAACACATCGAAAGGAATTACCATACAAATATCAGATTTCAAATTAAGCCGTACGTTTTAAACTCAAACAAAATTAAATGGAACTTTGCTGCGGTAGAAGTTTGTACTCATATCCACTGTAACATTTTAATTATTTTAATGCGATTGTTCTAGTGCTATTGTGATCTTGTTAAAATGTAATATGCAAATTTAGGTAATTTTGTTTGCTTAGTTTTATGAAAACAACAGAAATCTTATGTCATAATTAACTCGTATTTAAAGAGAAAAAATAAAGACTGAAATATGACAAAGGTTTCGAAGCTAATTTATAAAATAATATTTTGACATCTTCATTAATTATAATTATAATTATAATACTTCTCGGAACAGATGAATGTAACTAATAATATTAGGTACAAAGAGAAATATCATTAACATAATCCTATCGATTAAAAAATATTTGCACTAGTTTTCGAAACAGAACTATTATACAATTGATTATCGACAAAATTCTTTGAATTCCAATTTTTCAGGCAATCGAAAGTCGGAACGTTGTAGCTTGTTCGTTCTTATTTGAGTTAATTAGTCTTTCGACGACTGGAAGCTCTGTGAAATGCTTTCTGGAAAACTTATTCAAGAACTTAATTGAGTTTATAAATAGTCTTTGTAATTTGATCATCATTAGCTTCGTGGCCATTTATTTACACACGTATTTGGTTACTGATTATTTAGTTTAGGGTTTGGTGGTTTATTGGAATAGCATTAGGCGCTTCTTTTAGTATATCAAGTATGATTATTATATATAAGTACTCGCAAATCTTTTCATATTTATCCTTTCCTGTATGGTTGCCTGGTAGAAATGGCTAACAGCCATAAGGCCGCCATTTACATGTATATTCTTCTTTTTTGTATCTGTTGTAATGTTGTTTTTTTACATGTAATAAAGAATTTATAAATAAATATGAAAATATACTTCTAACATATAACGTGATAACTTTTTAATTAGATTTTTCATAAAATAAACAGCTGTATTACCGCTAACCTGTATACGACAATTACGAAAGTACTGAATAAAATGTTACGCAGTGTAAAGTGAGTGAAAATGTTGAACGGGACTGACCGAGGGGCGCTTTCCCTCCAATCATCACCAGTGAAAGTATCACCATCACCGGTGAAGACTTCGAGTCCTGTGAAAGCCCCAAGTCCAATTAGAGCGTCATCGAGTCCGGTCAGAGCACCGTCATCTCCCTTAAAATCGTCTCTATCTCCGGGTGGTAGGCAGAGATCGCCTAGAAAGTGCCAGTTCGCAGCGCCCGCTGATGATGCAAGAGATAAGTGTGGAACGTCATGGTTATGCAGGCGAGGGGCTGGGGTAGACGGAGAGGCTACCGTGGAGTCTCCAGGACCGAGCACTCCTTTGCCTCAAAGCTGCGAAGAGTCGGCCCCACCACCAAAGAACTGCTTCAGGCTTGTTATGTTAGGGTAAGTGTAACAGTTATATTATTATTATTAAGAAAAGGGTTTTTGGCATCTTATTCCTAGTTTTCTCTCTAAATCTTTCAAGATTTACTGAACCGAACCGAACCGATTATAAAATTGTATTGACAATAAACAAAGAAATTATTTATATGAAATTGTACATGTATAGTGAGCGTAAATTTATTGAAGAATGAAAGAAACTGCGAAGAAGAAGAAGCATGAAATTGCGTCACATAGATAGTAACAAATGAAAATCATTTGAAAACAGTTTGCTGAACCATTTTTATATTCTATCCCGTTAAAGTCATATTTTCATTTCTTATACATATATTCGTTTAAATTAATAGGCAATTTTCTTTAATGGCGGTCATTATTAACACCTTCGCTGAGATAGAATATTGATGGAAGTTCTGTTCTATGTTTTACTAAAAAAATATCTATTATGTAACAGGCGTATAGTGTAATTATGCTTTTATATTATTCGTTATAATATTATGGTTTTGCATGCCAAAATATTTTAAAAGGAAATGAATACAGAATATAACTACATATATTAAATTCTATTTATTGACCTCGCGTAGAATTGTAAGACTGTGTTGCCTGTACTGTAACTGTCAATTAACCCCACTCCGACATACACTATATTCAATTAAGTTAAAATAAACAACAGCTTACTGGTTTCCATAAAATAATGAGTTACATTAATAGTTTATCAATTAGATTAGTACCTAAATACAACTGTGTTTTGCCAATAACATTTAATTTAATTAAACAAATTCTAAAAAGCTTAAGCCCTCATACATTGCTATATTATACAAAGGAGAAAGAAGAGGTAAATATTAAAAGAGGCTCGTCAAACCACTTGACCCGAGCTCCAACATCAACTCATGGTGAAACGAACATCATTGAAATTTACATTATTCAATATTGATTGTAAACACGCGATGTTTGGTTTAACAATATTTGGTTTTAACAATAAATTCATTAGCCTAGAAGTATACGTAAATGTATATAAATATACAGCTAGGCCGTGTATATAAAATATCTTCACACATAAGAGCGCTTTTTAAAAACTCATGGTAAAGCTTCATGAAAAATTTAATATGTGTTTATTCAGTGAATTTAATAACAGAACAAGACCTTAGAATTTATATTGTAACCCTTCTAAGATATGATCTTCCACACTTTTACTAATTGGAACCTAAAAATATACACACAAATGTATCTATATATTTATATAATTATTTAATTAGAAATGTATTATGACTTAATGTTACTTCATATTCAACAAATTAGTAATAACACAACGATATTTTTTAATTTTATTGATATAACTATATGTTCTTAACTCGCTTAAAGCCCAGCGCTAAAAGTAGATCTAGGTATTTTACAAACGTAACAAGATCTTGTATCGACGCCTCAGATTCGACATCGTGCCAATAAATCTAGCCATCAACTCGATACAGGCAAGTAAATTGCGAATTCCATGTCACGCTTTGCTTGAAGATTACTAGATAGTAATATAAACTTAATGTCATATAGGTCTGATATATTATTGACTAAATGTTGGGTTAAAAGCAGAGGTTTATTTTATTGAAATGTAAATACACTTCCATGTTACACACAGCTTGGATGTTTAAAAAGGATATACTAAAAAGTTTTTTGTATTATGTCTGTTTATCGTAATGCATATACAGTATACACTATTATCTACTTAATATTGTTAAGAATAAAACCTTAGTCATTTTTTATGTAGGAATACCTAAAAGAGTATAAACAAATTATTTACATAAATATTATACCATGATTTTATTTATTTTAAGGCAAATCCATAACAATTTGATTGTTAAACTAGCTATGACTTGAAGTTACCATTCGCATGCAATTGACGCCAATTACACAATTACACAATTACCTTAAATACAATAAATATTACAAAAATATTACCATTTTACTGGTTTTTAAAGCGATAAACGAAATGCAATGCTTGAAAAATTCTCATGCATATTCATAATCGGGTGAAGTAAGGAAAAATGCAATTTGTATCGCACGTAATGTTGCATATTGCATGGGAACGATACTTTTAGCATGGTTGCATGTCTTGATGTGATTCATACACGCGTTTGTGTTAGGAAAATACCTTGTTTTAAATATTGGTTCTTTATAGAAACTAATAATTAAGCTAAGTACCTAATATTGAGAGATTCATTACATTAGTATTTTTTTTAATACAGGTAATTTCCATTCAATTAATGATATATTTCAATGATAGGCTGTTTTGAAACGTTGAAACTTCAAATTTATCTTTTAAAGTTGACTGTTTAGCTTTCTGGAAATAAACCAACCAGACTAGTAAAGATAATTAATAACAAATACATCAAAAAGCCCAAAATACATAAAGATAGAAACTTGTAGATATTATTATCATTACAAAGTACAAAACAAAGTCGCTTTCTTCTATCTTTCCCTATATCTGAAAATATCTTTAAAACTACGCAACCGATTTTCATGTGGCATTTTTATAAGATAGACCGATTCAAGAGGAAGGATTATACGTATAATATATGCATAAATGCGGAGCAAGCCACGGGGCAAGTTATAATATCTATAAAACCATGATTCTAGTAAGAAACATTTTAAGGCCAAAGCCCGTGACCGCTTCATATAATATTAACTAAGCAACGATAAAAATAACCGCTAATACTCGTGTTTTAGTTATGAGGAAGCATCCGCGAAGGTTGCATAAAAATTTCAACTCGCCTGAAAGTATACGCATACTTTATCATGTTAGTGAAGCTACTATTTGAGTTATCGTTATTTAATTCGTCGTTAACTTTAGTCTGTGTTTACGTGTTACTTATTTGCTATGGTTTTTCAATTTTTTATTATCGATAGAAGCGAAAGATAATTATTGAACCCTTGTTAGTTAAAAGTACAAGGTATTATTTGCTGTGGTATGTTAACTTGCCTGTTAATAGGAATGTTTAATTATTACAAAATTCATAGCTATGAAATAATGTACAGAAAAATAGATCAATGAGGTACATTTATGAAAGAATGAATATTAACTATACTCACTTTTAATAAATAGCAGTGTCCTTCGCCAGGTATATTTGTTCGTAATAAAGTCATTAACTAAGGAAAGGGAAGTTTTGGTATAATACCAACATAATATTATATACCGGCAATGTAACCGGAGCTGATAAAATAAAATAAACCAAATAAGTATTTTCTTACTATTCATAACCCGTAATACAAAAATAATATAATAGGTAAATAATTTTAAGCGAACAAATCCAAATCATATTTATCCGTTCGCGATCGAGACGTTGATTAATTGTAATTAGTTTTAGTTAAGGGGAAGCATCCCCCAAATATTTTAACGATATCCGAAGGCTGGCAGTTTATGAAGATCGTAATTGCTCTTAAGTATTTCACAATAAGAAAGTTTTGAGTTGTTTGAACCGACTTTATGATAAATATTACTGAACGTTTTCGTTAATATATTATAATTTAAAGAAATATAGATAAATATATCCTTATCTCGGAAGTAACAATTTATTAAATGTATCATATCATAAGAGATGAGGAAAATTAAAAGGCTTAATTATGAATTATAATTATTATAGATAAATATAAAGAAATAAAAATTATTAGTTTGCTATTTATTTATTACATCAATTTTACAGGTTTTTTTGCTTACCAAATGAAAGCCACCTTTTTCTTGAGCAGGTAAAGTTACAAAATATAGAAATCCGTAACACGTTGAGTTACTTTAATTACCTGTTTCACTGAATCTTCGCACTTAAGACTACTAGGTCAGTCTCAGTATCCCCGAAAGGGTGGGCAACGGAATACCAGTAAGTTTTAGTCGGTATGTCCATTTAAAGGCGAGTCCGACATAACCACCTCCTTCTCCCCCGACAAAGATTCGGTATTCGCAACAGGATTTCCACCCGTAAAAAAAAGAGTCTCGCTATATCGCTACTGATTGATATAGATTAAAATTAAAGTGGTAGATACTAAAAAATGGGTATAATTGTGTCCTATATTTAAGAGCACTTTTTAAGTGACTCATAATATATTTTGGTTATAACTTAAATCTCACACTTAAATTCCAAGAGTTCTTCAACTCAGTTTTATTGTCCAACCCTCCAAACAACAAGAACCTTTTCTAACAAGTAAGGGTTTTCTAATATTGTATTCGATTTTACGTTAAATTGTGTACCCAAATGGTCGCCAAGTGTCGGTCATATTGTGAAGATACGTACAATTAACTTCGTTATAAACTTTGCTATATTTAATGTTTATAGCAGTGTCTTACTAAATAGCGATAGAGTACGGGTTTTTGTATAAAGAAAATTCCCAGACACCGATGCGATATCATTGTATTTTTTCGTTTTTTTCTTTCTATTACTGCAAATTCTAATACTTATCTAAATTATTTTAAAAGAAAGAAAGAATCAAAATCCGATTTCCTTAATAAATAAGTTTTCATTTCTTTAGATTTTTTTCAATTGCTACCTTAAAAATATTGACGGCATAAACCGATTTGATTTTTTTTTTGAAAAATGGCTATTAATGTCTTGTTCTGATACATAATGTGACCCGAAAGAAACACACATAAATCTTAAATTTGCATTACACACGTGTGCAAAGTCATTGCGGTTATTTCAAATTGTTTTAAAATTATTAGGTTATATTATACACTATAGACAGGTTCTAGAACTGAGAGAACCTATTTGTTTATTTTATGGGTCGTCGGTTCAGTGAACTGAAATAACGTTTACAACCTTCTTGTGCCTTAAATTTCATTGCTTTATCTATAACTCCTAACTTCCAAGTGACGACCTTTGTTTCTTAACCTACTTAATACATTGTTCTATATTTAATAGTCAAGTCAAATCAAGTATGTCTTTATTTAACTAAGCTACATGTAGAAAAACTATATAATCGTCATATTATAGAACAATAGTTCACCAACAGTTCGGAAAGCAGTTTCTACAGAGAACAACTGTCAAAAATTTTTGATAGTTGCTCTTTTAGAATGAAATTGTACAAATAGTTAATACATAACATAAGAAAAACAACCATTACAATATTCATACATAAATAGGATCAATGTGAGTCAATGACCTGCGGTCGTTGGATAAGCACTATATTTCAAAAATATGTAAAAATAAATACTCCTTTATTTTTATAACATAAACAATTATTTTTACTTGGATCTTTACATTATTTTATGGTATTGTATCTGTTACTTTTTATTATGTGTAATATTATACTTTATAAGCACGACCATAAACGACCAAATAACTTTGATATTAATAATGCTTGGTAAATATTTGCCTCGAAAGACAAGGGTCAAGTTTAAGGGACCCAAACAAACATGTGGAATCTCTTAAGAGTTAAGACTGACTTATTAAATAGATCGTCTTGATAACCCTTAATACGTAGGAAGGATGCTTATGCAAGGTCAAAGTAAAGTTACTATAGGCTCTTCTTGACCTATGAAATGTACGTGTACTAGTTATATAAATTATGTTTATTAAGATTAAAAGTGTTCAATTACTACATATCCGTCCATTTATAATGGAAACCCAACACCTTCGCCCATAAACAGTCCAAAAGCAAATTACAAAAAAGATAAAAATGGGCCTCCAGTGCTTCAATTTACCGAACGAAAGGCAATGCCATCACTAATAATGCCATTACTTGACGTCGTTTTTCTGGGAAAAGGTGGCTCTGACGAGAAGGGCAAATTCAGACTCTACCCCTCCAAACTCATTGTATCTATATCTATACTAATATATAAAGCTGAAGAGTTTGTTTGTTTGTTTGTTTGAACGCGCTAATCTCAGGATCTACTGGTTCGAATTGAAAAATTCTTTTTTTATTGAATTGACCATTTATCGAG
>DWAJ01004629.1:0-12633 GCA_018238005.1 Eurema mandarina
TGCAAACTTCTCTCGATAAAAGCGTAACGTTCGTAGTAGGTACTTTGGTAGGTATATGGATTGTTCTTAAACTTTATGCAATCCTATTAGTATGAGTTTTATTTCCCTTCTGCTTCTCGTAAAAGAACTCTGTTCCAGTACTTTTATAGAACCGGGTTGATTGCTCTTGCAACTGTTCAAATTAAATTGTTGGACTTTTTATATGTTTAACATTACTGCAATTTTATCAAAACTGTTTAAATATTTATCGTTATACATAAGACTAAGAAGTAAGTAATTTTTTGTAAGGAAAAATCTTATAATAATATTTGACAACTATATTTTTAGGGATCCTTAAATTATGTATGAATCCATATTTTGATATTATACCGGCCTTAACACATATTTGATTCCTATAATTATAAAATATTTTCGATTATTTGAATTACTATAGACGCAAATCATATATAAGCAATGTATGTTAGAACGTTTAATAAATAACTACCTTCATAATTACATATAAAATGAAAACATTGAGTCGTAAAGTGGTAGTGCTATTATCCTACTACATAATTCGATGTTTCAAAACTATAAGGCAACTCTTTTTAATTCGTAAAAAAGTATAGGTTTCTACAGAAAGACGGTTTTATACATTTAAAACGTTTGCACCTGTTTTTGTTGAACATTGCAATGTTAAGGCTGCATCTGAATTTGCTCGTATTTCGACGCCCATGTATAAAGTAGAAACGAATTTAACATCATTGTTTTGATGCTTGAATCTCACCTTTTTAAAAGCATAGGTTTTTAATTTCAAGGATGTAAAATACTTTGTTCGGATAAAGTTATAAAACTTGATGATTTGTACTGATCGGGTTTAAAATCTGACAACAGTTCGGTCTCACAATAAATATTTGAATCTATCAGTGTTAAGAATTCCTTTAAATTATTTAATCTATTATATGAAATATTATTTACCGCTATGAAGTCTGCGCTTTTGTTCGAACTTCGACACGCTTATACAGGCTTGAATTTTGAATACCTAACTGATATTCATTATGAAATCTTACTAATATTGCTTGTGCAGCTTTTTGTTATTCTTTCAAGCAAAACTACTGAATAGGTTGGCCTGGAATTGGCACATAGATTTTTATCCCGGACTACAACTTTAACGGACATTACCTACACGAGAAACGTCGCAAGGCGTGGTTAGTGTGTTGAACATTTCAAATTATCTTGATTTGTTTTATATATTATTGTTTTTTTTGACAAGATAGATGTTAAAATATATTTCCGCAACTTAGTATAAAAACATTGTTCATGGTACATTACATATTTCTGTCACTCTTTCTTTAAATGTCTCGATTTTCGCATAAAAGGATTCGAAGATTTTATCCGTTGGGAGGCCATAAAACTCGTACCGACATATTATGTCCCTAAAGACATGAAACGCATTTTATATCATCGATCATTTTATATGGGATACGCTTTAAGTATTTGAACACTTTGGCGTTATATCACATGAACAAGCTACAAGAAGTTGGCATCTGTCAAAATAATATTTAATCTGTGCCATAAAAAAACTTATAGAGTTAGGAAAAAAGTTTGTTTGCTTTACGTACTTTTTACCATTAAGATACTGTAGACCTTTTCCGGTAATTGTAAAATCATTTTAAGATTACAAAGTTATAAGCGAAAAGTCTTACAATATCTATTATTTTATTTAATGGAAAAAGCTCACGCAGCCAAATATACAATTATAAAAAAATATTTAATATCCCAACAAAAAGAAAATTGCGAATGTTATTTTATAATCCAACAACTTCTTAAGAAAAGGGTTAATTCAGAGAAAGAATTACAACGAATTAGAATGGAATAAGGAATGTGGTCCGTTTCAAAGCGATCCAAATTATTCGTAAGAGCAACCAAGCGTGTATAATTTAGATGAAATGGTCAGGTAATAAGTAAGAAACTCGTTATATTGTTTGAATTTAATTCGAAAGATACAAGGGATTGTATTAATTTACATATCTACCTTCTTTTATATTTTATTTGAGGAGAAAGGGGGAATGTAAGATGTAACTCTCCTCTAAAGAGAGATTCTTCGACCAGTCAAACAACTGACTAAGTTAGGTCCCAAAGGTTCGATGTCAGAAGTTGTATAATTTTATAAGCGCGATTCAGAACTTCGATGCATTAGTACCAGTCGCTACACGTATGATATCTTTTAAATAATAATTAAAAAAATATCACTTTGTAATAAAAATCAACTTTACAAAGTAACTGGTTTTGAAATTTGTTTATTTGGTTAGCTATTAAGAATAGTATTTAAAACATAACATGAACTGACGTGTACTACACTGCATCTGTGAAGTCATTCATCTCGGAAATATTGTAAAAAACTTAACCTTAGTGTATATCTTAGATGATATGTAACATTTTGTATTTGTAACGTCATTAAGTTGTGCGATTTTTTTTATCTATATGAATATTGCCTTATTGTACGCGCTTTCTAATACCGTCTTAATAAGGAAACGTTTGTATTTTTTTGTATCAATAAGTTGTAGAGCAAAAACAAGACAGCCTATCGAGTTTTTTGGTGCTGTATCGGACATTTAATCGACATAAAATATTGAAAAAATTTCTTCTTTATTGCTTCATTTAAATGAGTATTAAAATATCGGCATCGTAGTATTTTTAAATCGCAGTTTGTAATAACCCAAACATTTATTAAATCCTCGAAATACTCCCTTGTTTAATTCTATATTAAAATGTAAAGACACATTGTATATTCAGAATTAAAAAGTTTAACTCTTTGTAATCCAGGAAAGGTCTGGAAATAATTATTTAATTAGAACAGAGCTTGTAAAATGAAGGTGTATAAAAATAGTACAAAAAATTCCGAGTTTTAGACTACCCTAAATCCCCCAGACATTAACTAATTAAAATGTTTTAGCAACGAAAATAAACGTTTAAGGACGTTTTGAAGTGGAAACTTTAGTATTTTATAATTTTTGGGTATTTTTAGGAGACCGTCCAGCATTTGGCGAAGCGTCGTTACTTATTGAACCGTGTAATGTTTTTCTGTACTATATAATTCTAGAAATATAAGTTTGTCTTATAAACATAGGAATGGAAATACAACATTAAATTACGTTTCAAAGAAAACGTTTTTAGTCACTTAAAATAGAAACTTTAAAATCACTTCAGATATTATAAGTATTAAGCAATACTTTAATAAAAAGAACCTTTCTTTTTTGTTTAATCGGTTTAGGTTCGACTATAGTTTATTTCTCAAAGACAATACACATACAAATTTAAAAACGATTTGAAGGGGCAAGTCCATTATCGCAGCAATAAATCTCATTTTTCTAATCAAACTGTCGGTAGTGATAGATTTAGTCTAACTTGCAATCATTTAAATTGATCGTACGCGTACAAAGTAGCGTGTTGGAAAACAATAGAATTCTGTATTTATAGACAGAAAACCACTTAAGCCTGTGGCTTATCGTTTTTTTTTACAAATATTATTAATGTGTCAAAATGTATACAGTATATGTTGACGTTTGTTACTCTTTCATGTAAAATCAACTAAATGGATTTGACGCTTATAGTTGTTTCGTATATCAAACAATACGTACGTGTATCAAAAAATATAACCACCAACACGAATCATGTTTACAAAACATTTATTTAAAATCTGCATATTTCTGGTAGGTGGTAAAGTTCTCTTTATTTTTAAGGCCGGCAACACATTTGAGAGCCTCTTATCTTTGAGATTATCTGCTGATGGAGGTGGTCGCTTTCCATTAAGCAAACCTATCTCAATTAGTTAAAAATTGTCCTTAGTTAAAAAGATTTTGGTTAATTGTCATTAAGAACAGTATTTGTGACAACAGGGTATATTTTGGTTAGTTCAGTGACAAGACGCGTTCTCTCGGTAACAGCAGGCATAAGGCATTCTATTCTTAGAACAACGTAATCAATCACAATCAATGTACCCACTATACTGTTGCTTGTTACCCAAGCTTCGTAGTTTCGGATTTATGAGTTCAGTAAGAAAATAACATGTGTTACCGCCAATATGTATGGACTATAATATACATTAACAGTATTTAGAATTTGACGTTTATTTTCATTATAAGGTGTCCTTTGCATCCTTAATTCTTTATAGATATATTATTTAAAAAATGTTAACACTTCACTAGTTTCAACATTTGTTATCTTTAATTTAACATTATTTCATCCGAAAGTAGGTTGTCAGTAAGAAAAAACTGGCAACTAAAAACAAAGTCTTTTCAAATAACCTCTACATTAATCACTAAGAATGGGATTAATTGTATGATATAGTGAAACATTTGTTGAGTAAATGTGCGGCTTTTAATCAGATTATTTAAATTAATTAACTCTAGTAACGATATATGGCTTTGTGACAGCGAGCTATGTTTAAATGTTAAAGCCATGTTGATTTTCATTTGTTTTGCTCTGTTAAATGCTCGTAGAATTTTTGTACTCGAATTGTACTGATTATGTATGTATGTAGGTATTAATCGTAACTGGAACGATTAATTTAAATTTTCTTTGTATAAATCATACATCTAATCTACGTGTATGCTAAATTTCGTTTAAATCAACAATCTATACGTCCTTAATAACTTTCGTATTTTTATATAACTTAGTATTAACGAAGACGGCAATTATTTGGTGAAATGTAAATGTGTTTCTATATCTTTAATGGGGTTCTAATTATAGGTTGTTACTTTATTTGAGGACTATTATATGTTACTAGTAAAATCATATGTAAGATTGTAAGAAACGAAAGCTTTTTGGGTACTATATTTGGTGTTAAATGTACTTAATGTTTGAAATTTGATTCGTTTTGATTGTTCTTTAGCTGGATATATAGGTTAATTCAAAGATTTTTTTACATATTTCATTTGAAATAAAACTTTTAATACCTAACGTTGTATAGCTAAGGCAGAAGCAATATAAATAATTCAATGCCAAAACCTGTCAAGAGCCCAATACTCATATAATGCACTTATTTTAATCCAAAAAGGTTCCTACTAAAGCTATCAGTCACCTATTGGTATAAAAACCAGGAAGACAAGATTGATAAATTAGGGTGGGATTATGGAAGCAGATTCTCTTCTTTAAACTTAAACGTATTAGAAAATAAAACTAAAATTGAGAAACTGGATTAAACTACTCGAGTATGTACATTATTCTGATAATCTACATACTATAATAATATTATACTATACAATACTTATATAATAACAATGTACATTATATGATACATCGTAATATATAACAATTTTATAAAATGAGAAGTTAAACAAAACAGTTGATTATTCTGAAAAACAAAATTTATATACAACCGAGAAACCCTTAATTTAAGCCACGATCGACTTAGTGTATGCATAATAAGGAGTCATGAATCAGTCATGAACTTTCTTAATATCAAGTCTGAGGGCTTCGTTGTATGAAAATTGTTGAAAGCCTTCCGCCGCGACTACCTATAATGTTAATTAGGACTGGTAATTGTTCTCGTTTTACGCTCAGCGAGTGTAACAGCGCAGTATCAACCGTGAAATGGTTGGCGTCATCGCAGTATTCAGTACGCGAATGTCTAAATTTCAGTTAGTATGGCTTTGTATGAGGAGTTTGGTCGATTAAACCTTTCTTGGGGAATACGCCAATCTTAATGGCGTAGGCGTGTTTATAAACTTTTCATTTAACGAAGCAAAATTAAGGCACCATTATTTTTAGCAAATAAGATTCGAGATTTATTATGTACTAGCTGTTGCCCGCGACTCCGTCCGCGTGGACTTTCTTATGAATAAGTTCACTAAGGTTCCTACATGCCAAATTTCAAGCGTCATAGATTTTTCATACAAACGGATTTTCCCGCTAATTCCCGTTCCCGGGGAAATTTCGGGAATTCCTTTCTTAGCGGATGCCTACGCCATAACATCTACCTGCACTGCAAATTTCAGCCCGATCCGTCCAGTGGTTTGGATTGTGCGTTGATAGATCACTATGTCAGTCACCTTTGAATTATATAGATATAGATTATTTCCGTCAGTACATATAACGTAACACACACACGCAATTTCACACGTAAATTCTGCTTTCAATTTCAATAAAACTGCAACGTATAAACGGAAATAATAATCAACGGATCGTATGTAAGCGATACTTTGGCTCATAAAAACCTTCAAAGTCGTTCAGAATTGTTACTCTTAATCTTATGATACAAATGAACGTTGCGATAAACAGATCGCATCGCCTCATTCAGATGGTCCTGCGGTGTAATATAACTTGGGATTATATTGCAATTGTTTCGGTTTTAATCTCAACCAAGAGCAATCAAAGCGATAAACAATTACAGATGTTCGTTTATGGCGATTGTGGCTTGTGCATTGTTCGTGTTATCTACAGTACAAAGACGTACCTATGCTTAAATTATAAGTTATACTTTGTACTGTATTGTTACTTCTTAATGGAACTGCATTGATAATTTTAATGCTATGGAAAATGTTGATAGAGAAACTGAAAAGGTATAAAAGATAGATGATGTTTATTTTATTTCACAAAAACGTATTAAATGGATTTGACCGTCATTTGGCGTGAAACTAGATAAGATATTAACGCATTATAATATATAATACAAGATTATCCATCGTTGTCGTCTTTGTCTAAATTAATTAACCTAACGAAATTTACAAAAGTCTATTAAATAGATAATATCTAATATCGTTTCATTGTTTTTTGATAAAGAAATACAGCTTAACACACTAACCTTTTCTTAGGAACGTATTACTTGAAGTAGGTACGCCATGTCTTATTAGACCAAGGTTCCAAAAAGTCAATTAGGCTCTGTTAGCCGTTTGATTATATTCGTTTTATTGCGATAAGCAAACGGAGTGCTCATATATAATCGTTACATTGGAAAAACGTATAAACATTAAGCTTAGGCACTTTGAAAAGACCATTAAATATACGAGGGTTAAAAACGATCGTACCTACTGTTGATTAAAATTTTCTGCTAATTTAACTAATGCTTCTAATTAAAGGGTTTCAACGAAACACGTGATATAAGTTCAGATTTAATTAGAAGTAACCAAATAACATTCTGGACAGGCCAGCTGGCGAGAGCAGCGAAATACTAAAACGAAAAACATTAATAACAGAAATTTAACTTCAACCCCGCAATTAAAGTTTGGAGCACCTGAATATACTTGAATTAATTAAGGATTTATATATACTACTACTAGTAGTTCATTATAAACACTAAACTTTATATATTGGGTATTCTTTTACGTAAAAAACTACTGAATTGATTCGGTTGTAATTTAAAATCAGATGGATTTTAATTTGTCCTCTGTCCTTTAAGATAGATAAGTTATTGTATAATAAACTAGCTGTTGCTCGCGACTTCGACCCCGTTGATTTGTTTTTCCATTATTTCTTCTCCTATCAGTCGCAGCGTGATGTTAGCCTAAAGCCTTCCTCGATAAATTGTCTATTCAATAAAAAAAGAATTTTTCAATTCAAACCAGTAGTTCCTAAAATTGGCGCGTTCAAACAAACAAACAAACTCTTCAGCTTTATATGTTAGTATAGATAATAATAAACAAATAATAATAATCCTGAAATTTCCACTGGGGAGAAACAACACTAGTAGACATGGGCTTGGTTAGTAACTAAATTCTGTATCTGAGAATAATATACGTAAGTAATTAATTAATGTAAAGATATATATTATATAATCTGTATTATATCAAGAACACGTAAACAGTAATTATTTACATACTAGAATTAATTATTCACCTCACGTTACTAATTATTATAAATTTATTGACTTCAGTTAGTTATTTTACACTAGCCCGCATTATTATTGTTATTTTGATTTCTGAAACAAAAATAATGCAGTCATAACATAAGTATTTCAATAAAAGGATTCCTATACCCCTTAAACAAAGCCCCTAAGACCCATTTTTATTTGTTAATTTGTGCATTACTGATATCATGCAATCATCTTATGCATCTCATCTCGTAGCTTTTACGGCTAAAAGTAGGTATCAGTGAACAATAACAAAGCTGGATCCAATTTGATAATCCTCCCATTTACGATGCTCTTTATTTATATATACAAAACTTGTACGAAGAAAATGTTTGTAAAACCGGAATACTGAATAAGACTATATTAAAGCAGTATAAAACTCTCTTAACGCTAAATTAACTCGCACTTGATCGATTCTCTTATGTCTTATAAATAACTTACTCATTACGTATAAATAACTTTTCGTACTAAAGTAATTATTACTAAGAACTGCCCAAATGTCGGCGACTGGCCAGCCTAGCTTCGATCTCTAAAGACATTAATCTCGATGAGGCTTTAGTAACTAGTCTGTGTCACGTTCGCCTTAATTACCCATCACCAAAGAAAAGAATATATCTTTAACAGAATCAGTATTAAAAATATAAGCTGTAATCCATACTTATATTATAAATGCGAAAGTAACTCTGTCTGTCTCTCTGTCTTTCCATCACGCTAAAACTACTGAAAAGATAAGAACGCAATTTGGTACACGGATGGTCTCAAGCCTAGGGAAGGACATAGGCTATTTTTTTTAAATCAACCCCCAAAAGGTTGCGCGAGGGTTTGAAACTTCTTATAATTTTAGTCTTTCAGGGCCAAAATGCTGAACCGATTGTAATGAAATTTGGTACACCGATGGTCTAAAGCCTGAGATAAAACAAAACTTTTTAACTGGAAAAAAGGGTTCAAAAGTTTATATGAAAGTCCACGCGGATAGGCTTATCATAATAAGTCAATGCAGAATGTATTCTAATGTCAAGTCGATTAAGTTTAACGATTTGTTTAACGTTAGGTACTTCAAATTCGTGGTAAATTATTGTTTTGTAATATCATAACGATTCAAAATTAAAACATAGCATTAAGCTTTTTGTTTTTATCTAATTATACAGTTATATTGTCAATATAACTGTTATACCTTATTACGCATCTATTAATTTTAATCGCTGAACCAAGTTCAAATTAACAAAGCCTCAAACAGACATTATGTTTTACGAAAAAGTCTGATGAGTCTCCATTTTTCAATCATTCAATTTACCGCTAAAGAACAAGCATACAGGAGAAATTGAAACGTCTACTCAATTCCACTTATCTCGGCTTGGTATTCTGCCAATTTGAACTGCGGAACAATGACGGTTCGTAGACTAGCGTTTGCGATCTTATTTTCTGCATGTACTTAATACTTACGTAACAAGAATACTATAAATTTGTAATCTTGGATTTCACTATGAATATTGTATAGGGGCATCCATTTTAATTCAAGAAAAATTTAAAGTCTTTGTAAGAGACGAGAATAAATATGGACCGATTGTTGTTGAATTTTGATGTTCATAACAGTCTTTTTCTTCCTTAATATTTGAACTCTAAATTTTATGTATTGAAACTTAAATTTAAAACATTTTCTACATTGTCATGTATCATCATAAATCATTAAATTCCTAACAAAAAGACGTTTTATTTTACTTATGTTTTCATAAAATTAATGTAAATAAATAAACATTGTAAGGCTAAAGCTTATAGCTTGTAGCTTTGCAAGCACTTGTATGACATTATACTATTACCATTGATTGTGAATTGCAGATTTACTGAATTTACGGGGCTCATTACTGACCGCTTATCGGTCGCTAATTGTGGCGAGCCACAGCAAATTATCCACATGTAAACAGCTTACATCAACTGTTTTGAGCTCTCGTGTCCAGGCGGTAACCGGTCATTAAATATTTTCATTGCAGAACCGTGTAACAAAGGTCTTAGAATGTTCTTAGAATCGTACTAGAACAACCAGTAGTTAAGTGAAAAATTATATTTTGGTACGGTAATGGTTCCAGAAGATAGTAAATTATAAGTATTTAGAAACCAGACAAGTGCAAATTGGACTCACCGGTAGTGAGTAACATTGATACGTTTAATATTGCAATAGGCACTTCAAGCCATTTCATGTACTGTAACATTATCAAAAGTATTGCCTTTTCATATGATAACAGAAAAAACGATTTATACCTATTAGAAGAGACGTAATTAGGAGATAAACACAAATGTCTGTGACAGCGGAACGGAACGAATCGAGAAAAAATTCGCAAATTGCGAAGCTGCGATAACTCAAGTAAACATGACCCAGTGGACGTCAGCATCGTTTGTAATCTTAATGAGACAACACAAATGGAATAACGAATTGTAGAGATATTTCTCTAATAGTATACAAAATTAGGACCAGTTTCGTTAGAATACTTGCAACCAGCTAAACCCTTACTTGCTACATATAATATAATAGCTTAAATTTTGTCTAATACAAAAATATATTTTAGAATGCATATCTTATTACACAGTGTGTATTATACTATGTAACTATAAGAAAATATTATAATGCTTAATACTTTTCCCAAAAGTGCTAATTTGGGGAAAAATCTTTCTGATTTACGAAACGGCGATTTGATTAAAACTTATATGAGAAGTTTGAGTTATTTGTTTTGTCCTAGTAAAAGGGATTTCGGGTTGTTTTTACATGAATGGTATATTGGAGAACTTTTGACACATTTCCTGTTTATGGTAATTTATGTATCTATTGGTAGCCTATGATAAAGTTTTTGCGTTGATGTTATAAGGGTTGTGTGCTTATTTAATATATTACAATGTAAGAAGTTTGAGTGTGTGACAGCATGAGAGACACGCCAGACTCGCTTACGTAAGAAAAAGGTGTTAGTAAATAAAGAGCAACATGTTTCTGGTTAATAGTAATAGTCATAAAGGTTTCTAAAAAAATTTTATCTATATACTAATATATAAAGCTGAAGAGTTTGTTTGTTTGAACGCGCTAATCTCTAGAACTACTGGTTCGAATTGAAAAAATATTTTTTTATTTTACAATTTATCGAGGAAGGCTTTAGGCTACATAACATCACGCTGCGACTAATAGGAGCGAAGAAATAATGGAAACACATATCAACGGGGACGAATTCGCGAGCGCAACCGCTAGTTACTAAATAAAGTCATGTATAAGGCAATAAGCACCCTATTACACTCTTAAATCAACAGTTGGACTTTCTGACTCCGTTGTAAGACTTGGCTTTAACCGCGATAATACGGTGCATTCCTTTTTCAAAACTTCCAAACCATTGGCAACTTAACTATAAATTTTTCCTCATGATTTTTTACGCAGGGAATAGTTATTTCGATTTGAATCTTCTTGTAACACACAACATTTAACTGCTATTTTGTATCCTTCTACCATATTATGGAATAAGGGATAGTCTAAGCTCTAAAATTTATATTTGGGTTTAATCGTTAAGGTATGAAAAAAATAAAAGACAGACTAGCTTAAAACAGTTCAAAACACGTGAAAAAGTAAACTTTCAAATTAAGAATATGAATGAAATTTTTGATAATTATGTTTCTCAGACATTAATTTTGTATTGTGCAATCAACATTTCTAATAGAAAGCGATCATTATTTGTTTGAAGAAAATTAATATTTTATAAGGTTACAATTAAATTATAAAAATGAGAGCTACAGAGCTGTGAATAATAAATTTGTTACGTGTCAATGATTCCTCAAAAGTCATCTAAAAGTATTTGAAGTGGCAAACTCAAATAATTGCTAGTGGAGAGGTTTTTAATTTATTATATTTCATTCTTACTTTGAATTCTTACTGAGAAAAGTGAAATCAATTCAAAGCCTCTTTGACGTATTGTATTATTGTGTAAATATCTTTGATGAAACCATATTTTGGAATTAACTTTAAGTAATCTTATCTGTCCAATCTTTTTTGAGAAGTATAGATTTTCAATAGATGCTTTAAAAGGCCTTTTTAATAAGAGTAGCCCATTCCCGCGATTTCATCCGCGAATGTCGTGATTGCGTTGTTTTCTTTATTTTTAATGTTCTATGAAGCAACTGAGTAAGAGGTCAGACTGATGGTTAGCGACTACCTCCGCTCGCGGACACAATTTCCTATAAATAGCAAGTAGTAGCAAGACTGACTATATATTACTGGACGCTACGAACATAGGAATAATGCGGTTTTTGTTGGTAAATTATTTTATTATTTATTTTTAAAAATTAAAACTAAAAGATAAAAAAATTAAAAGATAAATGATACCGAACGCGAACCTACGTGATGACGTGATGATGATGATGATGATGATGCCGTTAAGATCAAGTATTAGATATATGGAATTCTATAGATTATGTTTGGTAGTAAGTGAAAAAAACCATTATGTAGGTACATATATGTATTTATTTTATTCAAAGTCGCGTACAGATTTATCCGCGAAGTTTTCTTTCCTATGGCAATATCGGGAGAAAATACTGCCTATATGGTAAACCAGGGTTTAATTTACATTCATGCAATTTTTTATCAAATTCATTTAAGTATTTTTTTCCAAAAAGCCCTAAGAATCTTCCAAACATATTCAGAAAGTATCAAAGCTTTAACCCTAGATTACTAACCTTATTTCACAACGCTTATTACTAACCTTCGTCGTTTCGACTACGCCGTATAAAAGGGAGGCTTCTAAGGGTTTATGGAATAAAATATTTATATATGTTTTACTTAT
>DWAJ01004630.1:0-12632 GCA_018238005.1 Eurema mandarina
TTTCTTCGCTCCTATTAGTCGCAGCGTGATGTTATGTAGCCTAAAGCCTTCCTCGATAAATTGTCTATTCAATAAAAAAATAATTTTTCAATTCGAACCAGTAGTTCCTGAGATTAGCGCGTTCAAAAAAACAAACAAATTCTTCAGCTTTATATATTAGTATTAGTATAGATTAATTATATACATACATACATACATACAACAATAACATCTAGAACCGCAGTAAGACCACGCAAAGTGGACAATTTTGTCTACTTACAAAGATCGTCAAAGATCAATGTCACGGACATTCGATGCAGTATCGAATTGTATTTTAAGTGACGTCATTTTAGCTTCGCCAATACCTGAGCGCCTTTGCAGTTCATTTTTAATGATAAATTTACTTATAATATCATAATTAGCCCGGCAACGCATTCGCGAATATTAAACGTAATATTACGTCACTTAAAATTCTTAGATAGAAATTTCTAGAACATTCCAAAATCGACTTTTAAATTAATCATCATTACAATCGATTTTGCACCTTAAAGCTTTAAAGTAAAGGCTAATGTAGCTTGCAGATGAGTTGTGCAATAAAATATGCAATGTAATTATATCGAATGAAGCCGCCTGTCCGTCTGTGCGTCAATCAAACGTTGATGTAGATCGATTGGACACAAGCTTTGTTTACTAACGTTTTATGGAAAATATCAATTAATTTGTTTGTGGACTTTAATTATTTTCTTTATAGCGAATTGTGAGACCCCGTTACTAAAGACATTAGTTAAAATTATATATTATAAGTTTATGATATGTCTTCTTTTAAAAAACGAAACATAAATGAAATATAAAATTCTTACATAATAAATTATTAGATAGAGCAAATATCTCAACATATTTCGGTCTGTCGGTTCGCAATGAACTCCAATACTACGGAAAGGGTAGTTCGTTTTCAGTAATATAATTAAGAATGTATATTTAAAAAGGTGCTACTAATTGGTCCGGGTCACAAGTTATATATAAAAAAACATAGTCAAATGCCAGGATATATATCTTTCAAAAATTACCATTTTCTATAAACATTATTAGAAACCACAATAAAAGGATATTATACTTGTAAATAACGTTAAATGGACAGACATTCATATATTGTCGGAAATCGCCTTATATGGTCGGGGAGTCGTTGGTCTATTCTAACTGGACGACACGCTCCCGACACGCTTCCGACACGACACGCATTAATATCGTTTTGCTTAATTCTATTACCTTTTTAGGAATTTCATGGGTTGAGTAAATAATATTATAATACTGTATTCACTTCTTCATATACATGGTTATGTTTTCATCCTTTATAAGAACAAATTAAAAAAATATATTTTTATTTTATAAAAAAAGTTACTACAATGCATAAGTATTGCTTAATTTGTGACTAGAGCGCCATCTAATCATTCATATAAGCGGCCTAAATTGTTAAAACAATTACTTCTTACAACAGTATTTCTATTTTAAAATAAGCACCAACCCGTAGGAGATACAAAATCTACAGAACACTGCCATAGCATGTATATTCTAGTTAAATATCTCATTCATTCATTAAAATCGATTAACTACTTCTTAAAGCAGAAGAATAGTAGATCACACAAGTTTTTTATTTAAAGAAAAGTCGTCGCGTATAAACGGCGTCCATTTTGTTTTATAACAAGCATTATAGGGTTATAATTGCATCGTTGACCTATGCTATGCAAATGCGACCCTGTAAGTTTCAATCATGCAAATATATCGTACTGTCGTCTATTGCGTTTGGTTTCTAAACTGCACTTAAAACGACTTAGCTGTTACATAATTTGTGCAGAGTATGAAAACAAAAAAGTAATTATTATATTTATTTCTTTTTTTTTTATATTTCTTGATTCTATTGTATTAATTAATTGAATTGTACTGATTGTAAATTAATTTTTATATATTGTAAATCTGAACGAATTGTGTCGGTGCCGTATATGTGTCATGATTGGATGAAACAGGCTCCTGAAAAACAGTATTTACTATCTTGGGAGCCTGGGTAAAATATTTTGTAAATCACCTTATTATGGAAATAAATTATTATTATTATTATAATTAGTTTGTCTCTTAGGTAATAATTTAAATTACCTACTTGTATGTTTGTCTTTGTCAAACTAGCGAAAGACTATTTAGATATTGAAGTTACGTAGTGGCTAGCTACGTGCATAGCAGTGACGTCATGCTTTTTAAATCAATATAATACCTCCTTAAGTTTTTATATAAGAAATGACTATGAAATACGTGTCAATTATTTTTCATAAATCTGACGAACATTTAATTATGTTTTAATCACCATCCCAATTATACTAACTTAAATGCGTTTTGCAGTTTGCAGGGTTAAAAAGTAGCTTTAGTGTTAATAAAATGTTTAATCTACTTATATGTTACATATCAGCTGAATTGAGTTAGTCGTTTTTGCGTGATAAGGAAAATTAGAAAATACCAAAACCTATGTACTTATAATTTCATTGACTAAAATTGCAACTAGGTATTATTTTTATTAACTTGATAGTCTACAATCTTGCGATATTTATTGTAATTTATCTATGAACGGACGGTGACACCTGTTAACATTGTAATCCCTGTATGAATAAGAAAAGAAATCCCACCTACTAAGGATTTCTAATTCAGTCAGTCAGTAAGGGTTACTACTAAGTCACTTATTTTTCTCTCAAACAATAGAACTAAATATTTGTAGCATGGTTCTCAACATATCACAAGTAGACGGTACTAAAAACATGTGGTATTTGTCAGCTATGTTCTTATTTGCTCAGCCGTTTCGTCGTAACCGGTATCTGAGTGTACTGTCTTAAAATACGTTTAATAATTTCCAATAGTTCGTCTTACCACTAAGTATAAGTAGCGTCACGAATCTTTAGCGCTGTACGAAACCTGCGCAGAAAGCAAAAATAAGGTGTCGAGAGGACGGCACGGCGCGCAGGGCCGGGGGAATTATTCATCTCTGAGGGCTTTCGTTGCGTGCGCTGCGATAACGGTTCAAGATACCAAAGAAATATGTATGAAAGAATTATGACTTTTTAAATAATCTAAAAAAAAGTCCGCGATAGCATATGTCTATCTTATAAGATTGACTCACTATAACATAATAATAGAAATAGATCCGACGGGGACGAAGTCGCGAGCAATAGCTGGTATAACAGAAACTCATAGATTACTCATACATTAGATGTAAATAGTTATACAATTATTTCTGTTTAGCACCTAAACTGTAGTTTAAAATTGGATACAAAATCAACCTTTTGGTAACGAAAACAGAATTTCACTAACAATTGTTCAAACAGTTGGAGCGTGAGGTCTATCATGTAGCGTTGTATTAACTCGTGATTATTTAGATTTTAGATTATCATATTATACTAGGAGTGTTCCTCGGTTTTACCCGCGTAGTTCCCGTTATATTCCATATGCTTCTCCAGGGTATGAACTATCTAGATACCAAATTTCATCTAAATCGGTACAGCCGTTTTTGTGTCAAAGAATGAGAAACATACATCCATACATACATACTCACAAACTTTCACATTTATAATGTCACTAGCTGTGTCCCGTGGTTCTACCCGCGTAGTTCCCGTTCCCGGGGGATAGCTATCCGGGATATAAGCTATCCTATGTTTTAAGCAACATCAAACTGCACACTATGTGCAAATTTAATTCAAAATCGGTTCAGTAGTTTACTTGTCAATCGCAGACAAACAGCGTGTCACGATAATATTTTTTTAATAAAATCTTTGTACTAATTAATTACAATACAAGATGGCGTTAAAAAATGATTCCAAATATAAATAAGTAGAATTTTCTAGAATTTCCAGCTACGTCAATCGTTACGTCTTCAAAGCGTGTCAAAACAATTCAGTTTCAACGAGCGAGGACGGCGTTGCACTACCATGTTATGTATTGCTTTACGGCTTTTAATATGTTATTTCGTTGTATTTTATATAATTATACTAGCTGTGTCCCGCGGTTTTACCCACGTATTCCCGTTCCCGGGGCAATACCGGGATGTAAGCTATCCTATCTTTTAAGTTGGAGCAAACTGCACTGCATGGTGTGCAAATTTTATTATAATCGCTTAAGTGGTTTAGGAGTGCATTGAGGACAAACATTGTGACGCGAGATTTAAATATATTAGATAATTGATATTTAATATATATGTTGTACACCTACGTTATACATAAGAAGATATGATGTGTTATACTGTTACTTATAAATAAATTTCAGGACTGACCATTGAACTTGGCACTCATTTAGATCTCATTTCTTTTGTCGTTGAAGTCAACAACCAAGGCATTTATCATAATACTGCACTTGGATCTCATTTCACATTAATGTTTTTCGATTGGATTAAATAATACTGTATTACATAAAATAAGTATATAGAAAACCGCAGATATTCCTAGTCTCGAATAAATATTAGTACACTAAGTTCTAATTACAGTAGGTTTACTTATCAGATAATATATCTGTTAGCTAATACTCAGATTTCAATAGAATCACCAAATAGTTTTTTAAACCCGAATAACATAATACGGTGATGGCAAAATGACACCGCCGACGGGTGGTAGGGCTGCCACTGTAATGAAAAATATTTGATTTTCTTACATTCGTTGAGGTGCAAACGCGAATTTTGAATAGGGTTATTTATGATAGAGATTACGCTTCTAATTATTAAATTTTAATAACTGCTCTTAGGTAAATATTTAGGGTCTATTTGATAGCCAACAAAACTTTTAACATAGTATTCATTGTTAGTAAGTAAATCAAAGATTTTGGTACTCTATGCATACATATAATAATATATCAGTATGTTCTACCTACTCCCCTGAACTATTGAACAAATTTGACTTCTAAAGTAACTGAGATAAGTTATACCTCCAATTCTTATTAGAAAAAAGTTTTGAAATCATCCTTAAATGACTACTTAAGGGCAATATAGCTTTCAAATTTTCTTGCCAATACTGCCTTCTACGTCAAACATTCTTATTTCAGAGACTATAAATGTAATTTCTCTTGTAACCGTTGTCGAATAAAAATTAATAATCTTTAGAGGCAAGTAAAAATAGAAACTAATCAGCCCTAACAACACACACCTTTGCTTTGTCAGGCTACACCGCGCCGGGCGGCGTGCTTGTTTGCTGGCTAATTACTTGACCAAATAATCTCGTTTTTTTATTATTTTTGGACCTTATTTGTTATCTGCAAACACTCCTTTATGTTGTCGCGCTGTACTGGTTTAAAGGTGAAGAAAGATTCTATTGTAAAATACAGGTTAAATTAAAATAAGGACGACCGCGTGGCGCAGTTGTTTTCTGCTCGAAGGGTCGTGGGTTCGATCCCCACACCGGAAAAATATATTTGTAATTTACGTTTGTATTTTTCTGGGGTCTGGGTGTTGCTATGTGTTGTATGTATGTATTTACAAAAGAAAAGTATGTACATATATTATGTAATAATAATATTCCGTTATCTAGTTGCCTTAACACAAGCTTCTGCTTAGCTTGGAACTAGATAGCGCTGTGTTTAAATGCCCTGAAAATATTTATTATTTAATATATGATTGTTCAATGTTTATTTGTCACCCAAAATGTCAGACTTATACTGATCTACTCTTCTCTGTTGCTTTTTGTAGATCGGTCGAGGTTTCATCATGACTTAGAACTGACGTCAATAATTCATAACACATATATTTTTTATTAACAGTATGCAATTATTATTTTACGTAATACAGTTTAGTAAAATATCCTCAGGTCGTTTACGTTTGGACCTAAGTCTATCACATAATGTATTTTACATAATTAACCAAAGATTCACTTCAACAACTTTTTTATTTATACACATACAAATAGACCTATGTAGCGAGAACATAGCATGTATTTATTAACTAGGCAGCGGTAATTGGCAGGATGTTGACTAGCTCGTATTATAATTACTCTTTTGCAATATAACTTGATATTAATTGACTTCTGTCTTCTAGCGATGTAGTGAATCAAATACAGGTGATGATAAAGTTATATTTATATGGAAAAGGACCATGGTTAAGGTCCTTAAAGTCCAAAGTAATAACAGCTTACAAATGTTCATGTGTAAGCGCAACTAAAGATTTGTAATACCATAACGATTTAAAGCGTTACTGTAGCGCGAAGAACCATATGATGTTGTTTGACTTTGGAGAGAAATAAAGCCAATATGGTAATAATTGAGATTAAAATCTTAAAAAAAGTATTTACAGGTAAAATATAAAGCAAATATATGGCTTAGAACACTAAAAAGCCACCTTTAAACAAATTGAATATTTTTATAGCGTTTTAATAGTACCGATATCGATGGTTCAATAACTTAAGGTCCGATCGTCAGCCGGCTCCCATTCACCAATGACAGTCGATCATGAATTTTACATTTTACGACATTTCATTAATTTTTATCGCCCTCATTACGGATCGTCCCCGAATCGTATCGTCTTAACGCTGACGATTTTTTTACATCTAACTTTATGGCGACTAAAATACATTGTCAGATAAAACGTACGCGCAAATGTCAATAAATAATGTCGCGTTTTGATTCGTTTATCCCGCAGCAATAAAACTCCATCGCTTTTTATAACGCATTTACGATCTTTCGTGTTATTTTTCGCTTGGTCCGTTTAATATTTCGCATTTATGTTTATTCGTTCGGATATAATTCGCGCTATTATTGAGTGACACTCGCGTTTATGAAAATCCTTGTATTTTTTAAAATATCAAATTTCTTTTCAACTTCTGTTTTATCGTGTACCGTATAAATTACTGTTTGAAGCATGTCAAAGGTATATCATTATTTCAAGTTTAATTTTTGGTTAACATAGCAATTTTTTAACTAAAGCAACTGCTTCATTTATTAAGTAATATTGTTGATAGACGAAATCTTTATAGCCATGTTTCCTCGCATCAGTTATGAAAATAAATATTAATATACCACCCATAAACCTGTAGATTAATCCGAAATTGTATCCATTCGATGATGATTTGTAAGAACGATAAATATGTAGATTTTTATTATTTTCATATTTCATTGATGGTTTATTTGATAGTCAATGGAGTATCGTGTTAAGTGGTAGGTTCGGTTTCCGTTAGTTAATTATATTTAATGAAACGGCGGTAATGTATCGTTTCCTGTTTAATGTATTAATGAAGAAATGTCGTTAGTTGTAAAGGGTTTTATTATTAGTTTAAGTAATATATGAGTTTTTTATAGAGTTGTAGTTCCGTTTGTTAACTTTTAATGTTAAAAAGGAAGTTTATTAGTAGGCATTTATTGTAACAATTACAATTAATTAATAGTAAATTAGTAATAAGTTCGAAAATTCATGAGTGTGTTTGTGTCTGTCTATCAAAACTTACTGAATAGATTGGGCTGAAGCATGCACGTAGATTAGACACTAAAATTTGTCTACTATTTTGCTATGATAATACAAACAATGAAATGAACAAATACATGTTATTTATTTAGACCTTAACATCCCGAAAAATAATAGTTATTAATTTAATCGAAGCTTAACAAAAATGAGTGCGATTTTCCTCAGTTCGTTGAATAACTGAAAAATAAACACGAGTTTAAGTGTCGGCTTTTGAAACTTCAAAGGGAGGAGCATTGAGCGTAGCACAAAGGTGTACGTGGAAGCCGAAAATCAGAATCATCCGGCAATCTGTTATCGTCACCTCGTCAATAGACGCGAAATGGATCAGATGGATCAAAAATTATAAGCTGTAGGTTGGCAGGAGCGGAGGCGATTAGCGGAATTGTAGGAGAGTACTAGTTTTCAAACGTGTATACGTTACGTATAGAGATTTTTTTATTCCGTTATGTGTATAAGATACTCTCAGATCTCTTTACTAAGACTTATGTGTTTCGCTTACACACAAACAATAATAACTTACATGTCACTTCGTAGAAAAACAACCTTAGTATAACAATAAGAAATACTATATACAACCTTTCTATTTAAATAAACAATTTGTTATTTTAAATGTCATTAAATGTCAAATTGTTTTTTTTTTTTAAATAACATTACGCCCTATTAACGGTACGCCCATGGCCCCGCTTCAGCTCATGACACGAATCCCCGTCAAAGACTAATGCTTCATCTATTTCCCAGATTCCAAACAACATCATTTGTTACGCCATTCAATGGTTTTCGAAGCTTGTGTTAATAAAATTGCACTTTATTCCTTTTTGTCGATCACCGTCACTTAGCCGTGACGGCGGCGGCCAGGCGGCGAGCGATTACAGGATATTTACGATGTAATTATATAGTTTATTTTGACATATCAATAGATGAAATATTTTATTTAATAACTTAAGTGCTTCTCGCAAGCGAATTTGATATTTGAGAGAGGCGTACTGTATTTTATACGCAATCCATTAAATCATTTTTAATTAAATTTAACGTGTAGTTTTGCACTTATTATTAGCTATTAACTCATGGGATATACTGTTTATGTGTAATTTACTTCAGCTTTCTTAATAAAACTGGAGTATAATCAAAAGTGTGGTTTTCTTGTGAACTAGAGAGAAAAAAAGTTTAACCACCTAATAAAGGGAGATAAAAAAACTTGCCTTCTCTACCTTAAAACGGCGATTAAGTGTGTCTCTTTATGTGTTTATTTAAATATCCCGCAAGATTCGTAAGTGATGGTGTTCGTAGCGTTCAACAGGGCCGCTATCAAATCTGCAAGTCATGGCGACAAGCGCTTCTCTGATCGCTGATACTTAGTTTATTTTCACTAGATATTGTTAGCACAAGTAATTGGGACTGTCCGCGCGCTGATGTACTGTTACTACTGATCGCACTTGTGTTTGTGGCTTATATGTGATGCCATTTTGTTTCTTTTAGCTGGTCTTTAAAGATAGGATACTTCATAGTTTTAGGTTGTCTAAGTATCCCATGATTTTTTAAAGGTGTAATGGCGAATAAGGACACACAGAGAAATACTTTTGGGTAATTAGTTTTTTGCAATGCACACAAAAATAATAATAAGTATCTGAATGGATCATCTATTAAGTCATAGCTCTTGTATACAGTATTTTCACAAAGGTACCTGTACATATATGTCTGTAAAGAACCAATTCGAACAAAGTCTTAAAAACTAGGACCTTTTTTTGCCTTCCATCGGTATTTACTATTTATATTTCCCAACAGACGAAGATAGGCTCACGTCAATCACAATCCGTCTTAAAGTCCAATCGATGGTATCGGCGAGTCGCTCGCGCCAGTCACAGCCCCTTTGACTCGTCAGCGCCTGTCCAATGCAGCTCACAAGCTGGTACGTTCTACTTGGCACCCAGATAGGCAACCCAAACAAGAGTACTTGTATTTTAATTGCTCGAGTTTGTCACTTGGCACCTTGGATTTGACAGCGGTTGTTGACGGCTAGAAAATATTAAAATTATTTATTTACAACAAATCAACCAATGAACCCATGGGCATCCGGAATAAACCCTATTAAAAATATTACTTAAGTCCTTTGGCTCTTCAGCGCCTGTCCACTGCAGCTAATATGCACTGAAACGTTCTTCTTGGCACCTACATGCCTTACACTTGCTCTTAAATCGCTCGAGTTTGACACTTCGCACCTTTACTTCAACGATAGTGGAACTGAAAAATATTTAACGTATTTCTTTATTTGGGAGTATTTTTTAAACACAAATCAGCCAGTGAAACTTCCAAAATAAACTCTATTAAACAAATTATTTAAATAATATTATATTTTTAAGTTTTTTTTTTAATATTTAAGTCACGTTGTTCATGACTATTGAATTCAATTTATGCATGTTTAAGTAATCAAAAATTGTGTGATTTTTCATATAATTGTTGCTGTCAATCCAGCTGCATTTTACAGGCGTGTGTCATATGACGTTTGGCGTGTGGCGTCTGGCATTTGGCGCGTAGCGGAGCCAACCAGCCGCAGTGACACGCCGACAAAGAGCCCGACAAGCAACAAGCGATCATTTCTAATTGTAGGAATCGATACGAGACCTCTTTGTTGAATATATCTCATAATCAACAACAAATTCGTCTTTTGTCCGGCGATTTCACGATTTCTAATTAAATAGAAAGGTATATTACGATTTACCTCAAGCCCGGGCCATTGTTCACCGATTGTTTTTAGATAATCTCGAGTGGTCGTGATTTGATAAGCGGTTGATTCGTTTACTTGGATGATTTCATTTCATTGACCTTAGTGAGTGGCCGTCGAGTGGTGCTCTAATCAAGGAAGGGGTCGATGAACTTCGCTCATCACTTGATGTATAATGCAGCCTTGCGGATAATGCTATCGATAAGTTGAATCTAAGTAACAGGTATCTGCACAGATATTAATATGTATATTATTTACTAGCTGCTGCTCGCGACTTCGTCCCCGTCGGATCTATTTCTATTATTATGGTATACTGAGTCAATCTTAGAAGATAGACATATATTGTCGCGGATTTTTTTAGATCATTTAAAGAGGAACAATTCTTTTATACATATTATTTTTGTATCTTGAACCGTTTTCGCAGCGCACGCAAAGGAAGCCCTCAAAGATGAATAATTTTCCCTGTTTTTTTTTCATATTTTTCATTATATCTTCGCTCCTATTAGTCGCAGCGTGATGTTATATAGCCTAAAGCCTTCCTCGATAAATGGTCAATTCAATAAAAAAATATTTTTTTAATTCGAACCAGTAGAACCTGAGATTAGCGCGTTCAAACAAACAAACAAACTCTTCAGCTTTATATATTAGTATAGGTATATGTATAAATGTAAAAAGTAAAATAATAAAAAGGTGTATTTTAATAGGCAATACTAGCTGTGTCACGTGGTTACTCAAGTAAAATAAATTAATACATAATTTCTCTAGCGTTTTATAGACTCATCATATTATTACATCATACTTAACGTACAGCTGATATACGCATATGTATACAAACGACAGTAGATTAAAGAAAAACAAATGCTTGTCAGTATTTATATAGGTAGGTATTATTCAAGTGATATCGTCACTGTTTTGAACTTGGCCCAGTATTTTATTGTCGTATTACATTGCGTAACACTAATTTATGATCCAAGTACAGATAGTATGTTAATGGCAAATAATGATGTTTTACGAAGGTTATATTTTAACCGACTACGGTGAAGGGTAATGATAAGTCTATGTATGTATGTTTCTAATATCCACCGTAATGCTTAAACCGCTGAATTGGTTTTAATAAATAATGTGTCAAGATTCTAAACAATTTTCAGCCCCAATTATTATATAAGTTTAACTTACTCTTGTTATTTCTTTAATTCAATAGAATTCAGACGATATAAAAATATATGTTGATACAAATTTTGTATTGTTAGAACATTTAAATATTAACATGTATAATAAATGTATGTAACACAGCTCTCAGCTACAATGGGTGCCATCAACCCTCGATTAATGTAACTATTTCTGTGTATTGTTACTTACTGTTTAAAAAAAATTGTATTATTATTAGTACAAATTTGAAGATATGTGCTAGCCCCATCAAACTGATATAATATGTAACAAAATCATAATATGTAACAAAATAATAATATGTAACAAAAAAAAAATAAATTGATTATGTAAATTACTATATAATGTACCTAGTACATTTTAAAAGTTGCACTATGCTACCTGATATTTTATTGTTACTCTTACTGGCTTAGTTGCCTGGAAGAGATCAATTTCGAGTGATAAGGCCGCCAGTTACCAGAATGTATTCTTTAAGAAATACTTCTCAATGTTTAGAGTGTTACTCAGTGTTAAAATACAAATAAATAATTATGACTGAACAAATTGAAGTTCTACAAAAATTAAAACACTTGTATGTAGTTATCACCATTTAGTAGTTACACGGAACCATGTCACCAACAAAACAACTCGTTCAACGGGTTTGCTTATCGGTTATCAAACATTTCATTAATGAAAGTGTCACTTATAACTTAAAGTTAACAGCTGTTTTGAAAGTGACTTACCAATGATTATTGCTTGGTAACGGTCACCTGCACTTATAGATATTTGTAAGGGCGAGCGAATGCGCTACCGGCCTATTGAAAAATTAAGAGAAGGATATAGTCGAATTGACACTTAGGTTTTTGGTGCATCTACTTATTGAAAGAAACACGATTACAAGATATTGTCTCAATAAAATTCGTTTAATTTTTTAGACATTAAAACATCGTAGTGAAACTGTCTTCAAGTTTATCATCTAAAATAAAAAATACTAATAAATATTTTCAGGACATTTATACACAGCGCCATCTAGTCCCAAGCTAAGCAGAAAGCTTGTGTAATGGCAACTAGATAACGGAAACAATTACATATACATACTTTTCTTTTGTAAATGGATACATACAATACATAGCAACACCTAGACCCCAGAAAAATACAAATGTAAATTACAAATATATTTTTCCGGTGTGGGGATCGAACCCTCGACCCTTCGAGCAGAAAGCAGTTTTGCTGCCACTGCGCCAAGCGGTCGTCATACTTGTTATACATCATAATATTAGTTGCCATTCTTAAACACTTAGTACGATCTCACAACAAATT
>DWAJ01004631.1:0-12630 GCA_018238005.1 Eurema mandarina
TAACCCTAATACGAATGGTATCAGCATTGATTTCGTAATTATTGATAAACACAATAAAAATAGTCCTTTGGAGCCGGAACCACGACGTGATAACTTTCAACTTATCTCGCAATTTATCATCGAAGGAAAATTACTAACAAATCACTCCTAGCATCCAATTAAAACTATTATAGATAAAGACATCGTTACTAATTATTGAGATTTTATACTCGTGACGTAGCTGCTTAATTACCATTTCGGTATATAAACAGCATTATTATTCAAGAAGTTAATTGAGCACTTTAAACGAATTGAGGAAGGAAATCGTAGTATTGGTAAGACCATTGTTTTATTCAATGTTCTTGTTGAATCCTACAAAATTATGCAATAGAAAAAAACACTTACTGCTCTTTCTTCCCTCCTGCACTTTGTATGTTAGGTCTGTGAAGGCGAGGTCCACGGGGGGTCGCTTCGGAAGGTGCGTCAGGGTCTTGGGTTGCGCCTGGGTGATCGTCACCTTCAAGCTGCCTTTCCTGCCGGGAAGAATCGGCTTAGAGTCCACAGGACCGGCGACGATTTCCTTGTCCACTTTCATATTGTTGGCACAATGAAACCAATTTAATCCTACGTCCTATAATTGTCGTACGTCACAAAGCTCAGCGGCGTTCACGTGCGAATCGCCGCACTCCCGCGCACACACTGCCCGTGTCAGTACTCGGTAGTCGTTATCCGAACACCGAAGGACGGCGGACAGTGATTGGTAGAACTGCCGTGACGTAGCGATACGCAATGAACTTTGTACTAGAGGTAGAGGATGGTTGCTTCATTACCGCCGTGGTCCGATAGACGAAGGAAGTCGCCAATTGGGGTATTAGGATTTCTAATGCTTTAATCTAGATCTAAGGATAGGTAAGGATATAGTGCCATCCAGATATGAAATGTTTATAAAAAACAATATTTGAAGAACTAGCGACGAGCCTATACACATATAATAAATAGAATTATGTATAGACATAAACCACTTGAATTTCTATCTTTAAAACAAAACTGCATGAAAATCGGTAGCACAGTTTTAAAAATTTAAGCATACATAGGGATGGATAGCGGAAAGCAACTTTAATGCATACAATGTAATGATGATAAACTTAGTAAACAGTCAAGAACAAATTTCGGGATAAATGAGTATTTGTAAACAGTAATGAAATAAGTAAATAGTATTTATTACTGGGTTAAAAGAATATACTATTTATATCATTTTGACTGTAAATCTGTGTTAATGGCATAATTAGAGTACATTTAGCAAATTTATATATTTATATATGTATTATTATATATGTAGTTAAATTAATTTTGGATATTATATAAACTAATTAATCATTTATGATTGTTACAAGTCCAAATGCATGATAAATTAAAGTAATATGTTGTGTCTTAGTCTTAAATACTATATAATTTAAATCTTAAAATTTTATTGGAATAATTAAGGGTCTATACTAGGGTGCTTTTAATCTGTCTAACGTAGTCTAGTAATTGTCAATTAATTATTTATAGACACAGGTGACAGTGGTACATTGAAGTACCACAATTACAAATTAATTGAAAAAAAATTCTTTATGTCACATGGAAGGTGTTTGAACGGGCGAACAAGTTTTAGGAGTCAGCATTATAACAAAAATATCTTTTATAATACTATCTTTTATATGTAATTAATAAAGAAATTAACAGTACAAGAATATTCATTATACACAAGAGATGTAGCATTATAACATATCAAAAACAATAACTTATACTTTATTATATAAAATTGTTCCTTTAATCGGACTGGACAAGTAACAATTTGGGAAAGGATAGCCACTTATCGTCAGATTGATCATGGAGCACACTAACACTCATGTCAAAAGCTTAGTTTCTAGCTTTTGCTTAAATAGACTCTAGGCTTTTTAACTTTTGAAATGACAAACAAAAGCTGTTTTAAAAATTGCCACAGTTAAAGCAACTATTGAATCGGGATTGTATAATAGTGAAAGACTCTAATAGCATTCGTTTACATAAAGGAGGTCATACAAAATATTGTCTACGTCGTAATTGTAAGTAATTCAAATTGGCATAGTTACCCCAAATTGTTGAGAATGAACTTATTTTCCATTTCGTTTCAGTACATAACAGTTATTCAGATGATGTTTTAAAATACGATTTTATAAAATTTTTGCTCTCCTTAAACAAACAAAAAACACATTAATAATTCAACACAATCAACAAGTTGTTTTTTAACACTTTGACAGTTGACAAGTGACATTATCACAGATAAGTGTTAATCAAGACCCTGCGATAGGCCTATGCAGATATTTTACTTTAAATATCGTTTGCATCATAACATTACATATTTTATTTTCTGTAGAGTGAACAAATTAGTATTATTTTTTGTCTTTTAGTTATTACATTTATCTTAAACAGAAAACGTGCAAATTATGTTGTTGATCTCACATTGATAATAATTGACGTATAATATTTTAAAGGTCCTAAGGCACACGTTAAATATAATTTAAAATAATATTCTTAGTTACACACAGATATTATTTATATATTTCAAAGCACGATTTTTTTAATTTTTAATGTGTGAATATTGTAGTATAGTCGTTTTAAATTGTATCTATTGTTATCTTCATTGATATCTGTCTTGTCAATGTCATACAATCTTCAACTGAGTGCCATTTAATCCGATCTATATATGATTGTTTATCATTTTTAATTGTTTGTAATAATTGTATAACAGCTAGAATATGGAAAAAAACATACGATTGGTGAAATAAATACATAATCATTCAATGTGATTTAACTAATTTAAAGACGTACTCCGTTCATAAACGTGAAATAAGTGCCGTGAATTGTAAACATGGAAGAGGATTTGTATTCCTTAACCTCTTAGTGCAATGGAATTTGTTATCAAGTGCGTCTTTAAAATATCTGGATAACAAAATGGATCTACAATGCTTATTGATAATTCTCATTTGTGTGACTCAAAATTTTGCACATAATGACGACTGTACAAGGAATAATAGTAGCAGTAATCAATGCGATTTTAAGGCAAACATTCGCCAGTTATCGCATACTTTATCAAGTAAATTTACTGAAATTGTCATAAAAGAGCTTGGAAGTGAATATACTTCACATCTAGAAGTTCGTACTGCGTATAAAATGAACTGCTATGCTGATTCTGACAGCAGTATTCTGTCTAATATTGTAGAAAAATTGGATTTCAAACTTTCGGCTGCAATTAACATACTTTTAGAAATGAATGACGCCATCAGTGACGTAAGTACACCTTCGTTTACCCAGCCTTGTCCTTTCAATTCCATCCGAAAGTCTGTTTTTGTGAAAACAAATTATGATTCCGCTGAACATCAATCTAATATGTTAGATCGTTTCAAAGACTTGAAGATTAAGAGACAATACTATCTATCACATATGGATTATGCTACAGATAAGGATTGTACAAGCATGCCACATTCAAACTTAAGATATTTGTACCATAAAGTAGTACATGAAGAACCAAAACTGATTGTATTTATTATTGATAATAAGATGAATCCCCAGTCACTGCAACATGCACTAAACATAGCCAAGGAGACTGTGTATGCATTACAGCCCAGTGATTTAATTGCTTTAAAAATAACTAACATGACAGGTTTCATAAAATTTGAAGATACATGCACAAATGATGGTACTAGCAACATTGGAAATGCAACTGACAATAATAAACTACTATTTCGAGAATTTTTATTCACTATAGATTATTCTTCCACAACCCTATCTTCACAATTAATAAAGGAAGAATTAAAAAGTCTTATAAATGAAACCAATTTGCCAGAAAATAAATTAATTATCTTTTTAACAGACAACAAGCTTGCAGAAAATGATATGTGGCTAAAAATGTTTCCGTCAACAAGCAACAGGATAAAACTAGGGCTTGGATTGTTACATGAGAACCATTCGGATAGAAATTGTTCATTGAGTATTTTGCACTTTGATAAATGGCATAATCATTCAAATGAACATTCTGTGAAGATGCACATTAATAATAGTGGTGTGATTGGACAAGTAGCTTCAGCTTTCATATCATTATTGCCAAAAAAGTACGAAAATAATTTAAAAGTGGAAACTCCTATATGGGAAGCAACAGAAAGAGATTTTATTGTATCTATGGTACGACCGATCCCAAATGGCATACTAGGGTTAGATTTATACTGGTCTGACTTGGCTGAAGATATAATTTATTTTAAAGGATCAAATAAGCAACGAAGAGTGTTTGTCATGGATTTCTCTGGTAAGGTTCTTATGCATACCTATTTTCCTAGGCCAGAGACAGCTTCTGATAAAATAAAGTTTACTTCTTTGGAGAATATAGAGACATATTCTTTTATCAGTAGTGTTAAGACTGAGATGCTTATAAATAGCACTGGTAATTTGACTTTAAGTGAACAAAATTCAACTACAAAAATTAATTACTCATGGCAGTGGGTTAGAAATTTATACATTGTATGTATAGTTACTGAAGTATCCACCTCTAATTTACTTAACAAATCAAACATATATTTTATGAGGACAAATAAAGAGATTTTATATCATAGGATAGATTTATTCCCTCCTAAAAATGGGAAAGTTTGTAGACATTTTAAGCAAATATCTACTATAGATCAGGGTACTGTGTACTTAAGTCCTTCGAGTTTTCAATCGCCATTTACTTATCTTTATGATATGAGTGATGGTCAAGAGGCCATAACTTACATGCAGAATTACTTAGCTTATCTCAGGAGTGTTGCGCACGGTTTATTGTCAAATCCAGGGCTAAAGAGTGAAATACAACATGATGTGGGTTTCTTAAATTCTATATTGTCTTTTTATAAAAGGCAACATTTACATGGCAGCCTGTCTAAGTATATTGTGAGGAGATATGCAGTCACGGAAAGTGGTGTTCTTGTTATGTTTCCTGGAACAGTATTAGAATATGACTATGAGCCAGTAAGAAGGCCATGGTATACACATGCTGTGGAATCCCCTGGAAGAATTATACTTACTTCACCAAACTTAGATGTTGGAGGTGCAGGTTATATTGTTACTCTATCCTATTCTGTTAAAAGTCCAATCTATCCTACAATGGTGGTCGCTATGGATGTAACAATGGGCTTCCTTTATAAACTTCTTATGGACAGTTCTCCCTTATGTGCCATGTCTAATAACAAATGTTTTATAATGAATGATAAGGGCTACTTGGTTTCACATCCGGGTCTTATGGATCCTAACAGCTCTGGCCCAATTGAACAGCAACATATTACCCATAAAGAGTCCATGATCGCAATTGACATGTTGAACCATAAAGGCTTTGTTACTAAAAGGTTGTGTAATAATTTTTACGACAAAACAATACAAAGGTACTATGAATTCAATATTTCATTGTCATCAGTACTTTCCAATGTTGTATCTGGAGATCATTGTGTTAATTACTATATTGCGGCCATTCCTGGCACTAACGCTTTTGTAGGTCTTATCAACGCGTCGTGCAATGTTGGAGCATTTTGTCCATGCAGTATGGTTGATAGACTATGCCTCAATTGTAACCGAATGGAACAAACGGAGTGTGAGTGTCCATGTGAATGTAGTTCTGAAATATTTGAATGTCCCAATTTTAGTTCTTCTAATTATACCCAAAATATTCCGCTATGTGGAATGATCCCTGAGAGCAATAATCACAAATCCCATTATTTCCACAACGTTGCGGAAAATTTGAAGTCATGTTTCGATTTTCAATGTGATACTTACCTCACGCACTCATCTTGCTTAGGAGTGATGGGATGTGAATGGTGTCAAATAGATTCAGATGGAAAATCATCACTCCCAGCTCCATTCTGTACAACTCAGTCGACATGTTTTAATGGAGTATTGGGTGCTGTCACACCCTACGGTGAAGGGACCTTTGGCCATATAAACCGAGATGCATTCGCTAGCTACTCAGCTATAGGTCCAATAGCTGGCTTTATTGTTACAGTAAGTCTGATAATTGCTGTAGCAATATACTGCTACAAGCAAAACAATTCCACGGCAAGCTGTCACAACTTATACGTCGATGGTCCGGCAGAAACTTGGTATGACGCTGATGTTCAAATGAGTCATTTACAATCTGATGATATGCCCGATCAGTCTGGTCAGGATAAATTGCTTCCTGCAATGGAAATAGAGGCCCCTATATCTCCGTACCGTGTCATTACTGGGTATAGACGTCCTCACGCTGCGGCTAGTTCAGACCACGGCTATTCTACTATGACTCCGCATGAGGATTCAGAAGCGACCGGGTTTTCTGTTAACGACCCCACTGTCCTATCTGATGATACGAAATCCGATGTCAGTTTCCCTGCACCGGCCAAAGTTAAACCGAGGCTTATGACTACTGATTTGACAATGACCGTATTACCTTGTGGCAAAAATAGTGTTATCGCTCCAGTCACCGTCCACAGACATATGGAAGCGTCCTAAAAATTATCAATATAAGTTTATCTACCTCTTTTATACATAAAATGGTGAGTTTTATTGCAGTCGGTCTGTCTGCACCGTGATATAATTGTAGTAGTTGGCCATACGTGTTTTTTGTTTTAAGATTTTCAGCTAACAATGATTAACGTTATCCTATTATATATTTCTGGTGCTCTGTATAACGGTAATGTAAAAAAATATTTTAAGTTTTGATGTTCTCTACTAATTGAACGTTTACTGACATGACTATGTGCAATTGATAAAATAGTAGGTATATTTATTTTAATGGGAAAGTATTAATAGTTAACAGCTTATAGACGTAATGATATACTCGTATTACTATTTTTAACAATTATATCCATACTAAACAACTTTTACGGCAGTTGTGGTTTAGCTTTATTTAATCTGTAGGTATACGATACATATTAGTATATGGAAATGCTAACATTTTGTATGGACAGAGCTTGTATAGAATAGGTATATGTATAGATGGCAGCTTTGTTTTAAATAATAATCTTTGTTTTAATGCCAAGTTCTTAATTCAATGAAATGTAATAATTATAAAAAATTAAGGTTTTAAAAAAATGTAAATTCCTTTTATCCTCATGACAAAAACAAAATGTCTAGATCTCTTTGTTTTATATTAAAACCAATAGCAGACTATGACTTTCCTACTAAACGTGTATATAAGGTACATATTTTAAGTAAATACAGGAACGGTTGTAATTATATTTAACGAAGGTACAATAAAATTTATATTTTGTATAGCGTTTGTGTAATTAGTATTTAAGATTATAAATAATTCTCATGCAGGCCATTGCACTTAAGTAAATAGATTTAAATCTTACTTATCAAATAACTTAATGTTAATATGTACGTATATTGTACCTACACTAAACATTTATAGACAAGCGTTACTCCTGTCAGACATCTTGAAAATGCTTTATGTCAATGTATTTTTTTTACTAAGATTACATAATTACCATAAAATTGAATTTAAATCAAATTAAACTGATGTTTTCTGTTTGACAATGTACTTATTAATAAAATGTATTGTATGTTTATATATAAGATACTTGTACAGTCATATACGATTTTTTGCGACAAATCTTAACCTAATTTGTTATGCGAGAAACATGCTTTTTAAAATAAATAAAAGAATTGCAATTTATTTGTTTGTTAGTCAAATTTAGTTTTAAGTTTTGATAATTACAACGTCAGTTTTAGAAGTTTAGGACTCAGACGAATTTAATAAGTTGACGTATTTTTTACCGCCAAATTTTGAATAACGAATACTGTATCTAATATCTATCGTGCCAGTGCCTCGTATTTTTTAAGCTAATTGTACGTATTTTAAGACTGAATTTGATGTTGCATTTACATTGTGTAATAAATTTCCTTTTTTAAAATAAATCGTTTTAATTATACTAGCGATATTTTCGGTTTTGATATAAAATAACTGATAATTTCAAAATACAAAATAAAGTCTGTGTTCTGAGCTGATAATGTCGCCTTTTTTGAGAGAAAGAAAGAAAAAGACGATAAAAAATACAATAGTAAAACAATTTATTTAATCTAGAAATAGAGATTAACCTTTCAACATTTAAGTATAAAAACTATATTAAAGAGTTTATTCTTCTTAATAAATACAATATTTAATAATATAATATTTTACTGGTCACTTCTATTTCTAAAACGAACATATAGAGGCTTTAACGGGCGCAACACTAAATCACATTTATATTTGATGTCAGCGATCTTAGTGACAGGGTCCACATGGTATTTTCGAATCAAGCTGGATACTAAAGTTTTCATTTCCAACATTGCGAATTTTTTACCTGGAAACATTTTATTTTTATAAAAATAAAGGTCACAGAATATATTTGGGCATAGACGAACCAAACCATAGATATTCTAGATCATCTACTTATATGTGAAAACATTTCAAACGATTTTATTTCAGAAAATATTTTTAAATACTGGGGTATAACAAAGTTAACGACAAACAGGTTATTATTAAATGTATACAAACCTATACAATTCCTAGGTCCAGCACTAAACGGTATATAGGCGTAAGGATGTCGTTTCTCGCTGTTTTCTGGTAAAAATCGTTCAGGAATGAATTTCTCCGGCTCTGGATATAAATCGGGACGACGGTGTAAATCGTAAATGTGCAAATGGCACATCGTGTCCGATGGGATCGTGTATCCACTGGCTATAAATTATCATAATATTATAAGTAGGTACAATGTACATGCTAGTAATTTTATTTGTAAAATTCGATTTTCAAATCATGGAACTTCAGCCAAATCGGCATTTTTTTATTTATAATAGTTGAGGATAAAGTAAGGAGAATTTTTTTATTCTGCCATGAATGGCGCTAAATACGGCGAAGCGTATAAATTAGTGTGATAAATTGGAGTTTTACTAGTTACATATTTTCGAGGCAATTGATGTGTGGAATATTTATTAAAATTCCAGTAATGTAAATTGATGAATATATTATGGTATTATCATTACCCTGATACTAATGTAGTAGGTACTACCCTTATTTCAAGTATTTCAGTAACATTAAAACATGCTCAATTTATGTAAAGGCCGCCTTAAATACTTTTTGATTGGAGGAACTAAAAACATTATTAGGGATATAATAGATAAAGTTGCTATATGTAAACTTACGTAATTTCACTTCGTCCTTTATATATCTGCCTATCATGGCGACACTGGGATACAATCTTAGTGTTTCTTTAATACAGCATTCTAGATATTTCATCTCTGCCAAGTCCTCCACGGAAGGAGATCGGTCAGACCCTCCAAAAATACGCGCCATTTCAGCATATAATTTATTCTATATGAAAATAAAAAATATGTTTTCTAACAAAAAATCATAATACAATAGTAGGGAAATATAAGTAAAATATTAATGTTAGCCTAATTTTATAACAAGAATTAAATATTTATGAATGCGTCGGTTTATAGAACATGATCTTTTTCGTGACTTTAATAAAGCTATAAATCTTTTTTTTAACGTCTCCTAGGTCAGATGTGAGGAAACTACTCAGCAGTATTTACAACTAGAATTAACTAATTATACGCATACCTGAACAGTACTATCATTTGCAATTTGTACTATCATAAATGTAAGAGCCATTGCTGTCGTATCGTGGCCCTGAAAAAGAGACAATTACCAATATAAGTTACCTAAATCGTAAATAATTAAATGTCACGACATTACAATTTATACTACATAGCTATTAGGTTAAGTTTGTTTTATAATAGTTATAGATATTTTAATACTAAAAAAACAATAAGGAAAAATTAGAGATTCAAAATTCGAAACGGTTAAATAAAATTAATAAACTATTTTTTTCAAAACAAGTATCATTTTATACTCCGATTACTAATATGAATCCTCCGATTAAATGATGAGTCATTGTGGGCAAGGAAGGTAAACTTTGACCCGGCTGGTTTCAGCTCTGCACATAATCTCTTATTGGTTGTTTAATGTTTCATTCTAATGACATATTTAAAGGTCCCTAGCTGTTTAGATCGACACATCACCTCAAACAGAAACGTATCCACTTCTTCCCTTATACCATCTAAATCAATATTCCCTTTCTTTTCATTCTGCAGCAACAAGTCCAACATAGCCAATCGTCCCTTTTTATTGACTTCATTATCATCATCGATCAAATCAATACCATTACTCTCCAAAAACAGTTTCCTCTCATTAATAATTTGCTTAGTGAATACGTGCAAATTTTTTAATAAATCGTCCTGTGTTTTGGCAGCTTTTGATAGATTAAACGACCATTCAAAGAACATCCACACACGACTGAGTCTCTGTACGGTTGTGTGTCCAATCTCGTGGATCGAGTCTAAATATTTGCTGGTAACTGTTTTAATTCCTGCTTTCATAGATGTCCCCATAGTTGTTTCTGTAACATTGCCATTTAATATATGTTATCTTGTAATAAAGTTATAGAAAAACTGACAAACTAACAAAAGGAGTAGGTACTTCAGATTAAGTTTCTATTATTATGTTACTCAACTTAGTTCAATATAAGTAAAAACAAGATACGTAGGTACCAAGAGCGAATTAGAGCGAGCAAGTAAGAATGGTATCAGGCAGAGCATTCGCAGCAATTATAAAAGTCAACTTTTAACTAATAACGAGCAACCAAACGATAACGTTATACTTCTTTCATGACAAACCTGATTCTATACGAAGGGATCCATTACCTTCTGCAGTTCTTGAGATGAAAGTGAAAACTCGAGTTTCGTTTTAGTACATATGCTATATACGAAAGTACTTACTTTTGTATCAGCATAGTATTACAAAACATTTAGGTTCAACCTCAATACAATTGGTATACTTACCACACATGACTTGAAGAGTAGTCAGAGTTATAAGTGACATTACGTCCGTTTGTTCATTTTTGGTCTCAGCGTCGATCCTCTCTAAGAACATGTCAGCCTGGTCCACAAATGTTCTAGCATATTTCTTGAGAATATTGAAGTGGAACGCTTCAGTTAACATTTTCCTTCGCTGCCGCCATTTTGGACCTGAATACATGTATTCATATTATATTTTAAATATTATTTTTACATTTCTAGTCTTCTTTCCAGTTATCTTAATTTTTGTATACACCTTATTTATTCGTTATGAGGTTGTAACGAAATGTGAAAAATCAATGTTGATATGGTTATTTTTAGTAAAAAAGTTATTAACTTATAAAAGTCTAAAATAACATAATATCCCGAAGGACAATAAAGGATTATTATATACGTTGTTGTTTGTTTAGTTATCTTATAAAATATTTGAATTTTTCCGCAAATAAAACCTAAAATAGCTGGACTATAAATAGGTATAAAATTAAATGGTAAATAAATACCCTACCTACCGATATTATAGCCAGATGTTATAATTAAATACGTATGCGTATAGTAACTAATTGATGTATTAATTACCTACTTTACAAAGCAAAAACTATTATCTTTGTGGTAGGGCGATTCATTATTATTTAATTATATTGTAAGTATAATTTCCTTTTAATAAATAACTTACTATCTGTGCCCATCGACTTCACCGGCATAAAATAAATTTTCTCGATTCTAATATTTTTTTTTATTGTGCAATAGGCGAGCGCTTGACCACAGGTCGCCTGGTGGTAAGCGACGCTGCGGTCGAAGATGTAGCGCGCTCGCCTAGAAGAAACCAGTTCACTCTTGCTTTTAATAAACCCGGGTTGTAACATTCGGGGAAGACCCACCCAGGGAGCTCATTCCATACTTTGGCGGTTTTCCAAATAAACGTGGAGCTGAAACGTTTTGTCCGCAACTTCGGGATATCAACGAGGAATCGGTGACGCTTGTTCGAGCTCCTAGACGTTCGGTGGTAAAATAGGCTAGCAGGGATGAGATCGTGTAGATCGGATCCGCACTCACGCACTCAAACTAGCCACCTTACGACGATGCTCCAAACTCTGGAGATTAGTCTCGACAAGGGAGTCATCGCCAATCATCCTCCTGGCTCGTCTCTCAATGGTTTCCAACGCCTCAAGCTGGTATTTTGCTGATCCATCCCAAAGGTGTGAACAATACTCCATGCACGACCGAACTTGTGCTTTGTAAAGTGAGAGCAGCTGTTCCGGCGTGAAGTATTGACGCACCTTGGAGAGGATTCCCAGCTTTCTGGCAGCTACTTGAGCTTTAGACTCAATGTAGGAGCCAAAGTTGAGGGTTGGAGTCAGAGATATGCCAAGAAGATCGAGGTGGTCAGCTATAGGCACGTTTACATCACGAAAAGTAGGTGCGAGTTGGAACGGGGTCTTTTTGGCTGAGAAGAGACACCCCTGGGTCTTAGCAGTATTGAACCTGACCAGGTTGGCATCGCCCCAATCGGAGACTGCCTGAAGGGACAGGTTCATGCGCCCAACCATCGCCTCTCTTAAAGACTGGATTTCAGGCCCACTGCTTCGAGCATTAGATAAGTATCTCTCCACGACTGTACTATCATCAGCATACCCATAGATACCGGGTTTTAGCAAATCGTTGATGTGAAGTAGAAATAGAGTCGCGGAGAGTACCGACCCCTGAGGAACACCAGCATTTAAGACAAAAGAA
>DWAJ01004632.1:0-12630 GCA_018238005.1 Eurema mandarina
TGTTGCTATGTATTGTATGTATGTATTTACAAAAGAAAAGTATGTATATGTAATTTATTCCGTTATCTAGTTGCCATAACACAAGCTTCGACTTAGCTTGGAACTAGATGGCGCTGTGTATAAATGTTCTGAAAAAAAGTATGCTCGAAGCATAATCAACCGTTTCAAAACCTTTCGTACCCTTAATGTAAATATTACCTACATTAAGATAGTTGTTTTAAATTGTATTTCCCGTTTAAATATTTTTGTAGTGCGTTAACGTACGACAATATATTCAAATGACGCGCCAGCCCTAATATCCCGCAAATCCAATGTAATAATACATCTTCATCAGAATTCAAGTAAAGTGCAAAATTTTCTTTCTTACGTATTTGCTGTTCGAGACACGTAAACACGATTTGCACGTTTCTGCCTCGTTTCGACAAGCCACCGCTCCTTGCGTATGTTATTTTATATAAAAAACCTTGCTTTTTTATTATTAAACAAAGTAATGTTTGCTGGTTAACTTATTTAAGAAAATAAATCATTAAAAGATCATATTAATTCAATAAATAAATATTGTATGCATACCAATAAAAATATCTAATTTTTTTTTATAATTTTTATGTTTATGAAAAACGTTTTTATAAAACAACTTTAATAATAAATCAACCTCATGGAAACTGTATGTAGAAAATTTTACTAACAAATTAATAAATTACTAAGTTACAGGAGGTGCCTTAAAATTTCCGAAGTTAACCAAGTAAGTTTGCGAAGGCGATTAGTAACATTCATCTTCAAACATGCCGCTAAATAAATCATGCTGCTATTTAATTATGTAACAACTTTAATACTGCAACTTCGGCTATCAAACGTGGTCTTAAAGCCGACATATAAATATTTAAAATTATCTTGTTTCGTTCATAAGTTACTTGATTACAAAATATTGCTATTAGTCAATAAAAAAAGGTTCACTATAAAATCTCGGATTTTGATACTTTAAAGTTAAATATAATTAATTAATATCTAACGCTATAGATAACTATCACTAAATTTGCTGACGAGAACTGACGTTTGCCTTACATGAAAGATTACTGACTAGATAATATGTGAGCTAAAAAAATATAAACCCCAGACATATTAATATTTAATATCTGTTAACTTACGTCTAATAGATTCAAGTGACCTATTATAAAATAAATGATCAGAATACACATTGAACAAAATAATGGAAAGAAGAAGAGTATTTAAAAACCTGTCACTTTTGAATGCTAATAGTAAATAGCATGTTCCTAAAACAAGCCGCCCAATATTAACGACTGTATCTCACGCTAAATGTCATCGTAATTCTGCCGAGTATAGCGTCTTGTTTAATTTTCCAACTTTCGCCCTTAATTACATAGCGAGGAATTATGAAGGGAAATAATTTTTTAGTATACACTTCTCGTAATGAAAATTCAGCTGTTTGCATAATACCACCGTTTCGTAAACGTTTATTAAGTTACCTTAGTTTGGGTCTTTTCAATTAAGTGGGCTATTGTAAAAAGGCGCTTTTGTAACGGTACAAAACTGCATACCTAGTCAATTATCTTAACGACTGGAGAAAGTCATTTAGTGTAAATTATGCTCGCTATTAGGTCAAAATTAGGGCAATGGCGAGAACCGACCTGGAACTTTGTTGTACACGTGCCTTAGTTAGAAGATACGTCCTTGAAATGTGATTTCTGTGAGGTAAAATAAGTTACCAACTCTGAAATTTAAGTTGAAGTATGATCCAGGTAAATACTCAAAGAACTTTCCAGAGCTCAACACTTAAGGTGAAATTTTTACCATAGTTTGACTTGTGATAATTTAATTGAAGCAGATTTTATATAAGGATATTTTTTAATTGGTACTTTAATTATGGCGCTAGTTCAATAAATTTAACATATTCTCGAACGTTTTATAAACCGATGGATCGCGAGTAATCTAGCGAACGAAGACTCGTAATCCGAGAAAATTTAATTCAAATTAGCGCTACTCCTCAGACCTCCCTTATCTTGTGTCACTTCGAGATAAGCTCCCTTCTAGATTGTTGCCACGAGACACGAATAATTTTTGTAAGAGTTTTACTTGCGAACCAGAAGGAGCTTCATTTATGGCATTTTTAAATAAGTAATATATTATCTACTGTAGTATATGTAGTATATAGGATTAATAATATTTTTAATGTTTAAAATGGTTATTATTTTGGAATACCATTAGGTTTCAAAGACAGTATGTACTATACCTATCCTAGTTTTAGTAGAAATGTTTAATTGTTGACATTCAAAATTCCGATAAATATCCAGTATTAGCCAAACACATCTTATTAAACATAAAGTCTAAACTTAACTAAGAATTTTCAATTTTACTTTCGAGCCGTATGTGCAATATAATAACATTATAGATAATAATTTAATATGCTTAATAACTAAATTCATAGTCGATTCGTGGAAGATTCGAGCTCATCAGTTCGGGTACATTAATCAAAACAAAACAAAACTAATTCAGCAGCACCTGTTCAGTTAAACAGCAAATTGGCTGAGTTCGCAGTAATTACCGAAGTCCGCCTGACCCCGGGGTATGGGCCAAACTGGTTGCCACTACCTATTGAGTGCATTACTGGATTTTAGTTATTTTAACCCTTCAACCTTGTAACTTCAATTGCTCATATTCTTAATATTTAAAGGGTTATACTGCGAATACTCTAAGATGAAATTGGTTTTTAAGCATCAAAATAGTAGGATTTTTTTCTACGCGATCGTTTATTTACTTTTTTTCTATAGTGACAACGCAACGTTACGTTACGTAAATATTGACCTATTTTATAAAAAAATATTACTTTTTACGAAGCTTATTAAACGGTGCTATATCTAGTCTCAAACTATCTATAGTTAAGTAAGGCTTGTGCACTAGTGACTAGTTACGGGACAAATTCCATCTACTATTACTAATATTATAAATGGGAAAGTATCTGTCTGTATGTTTGTCTTTCTTCCACGGCAAAACGGCTGGACCAATTTAGTTGAAATTTGGTTTGTACTATATACAAACCAAATTTTAATCCAGGGTATTATCTATATAATACCCTGGATTAGAATACTTTTACCCCGGTATTTCCCCGGGAACGGGAAATACGCGGGTAAAACCGCGGGGAGCGGCTAGAATAAATATAAGCAAGAAATAGTCTACTGAAGTATGCCAATGTTAAATAACATAAATATTTCACACAGTATTGAGTATAACTAGAGGAGGCACACTTATTTACAGTAACAAAATAAATGCTTTTTAAATAATATACGAAATAATAATCTTCCAAATACATTTCGTGAGCCCGGGTATTACTATACCAAAAAATCTTTTGAAATTTGAATGAATGGTGAATAGTGTACATTTAAATCGCGACATAAATATAGATTAAACCATTTCACCAAAAGAATAAAACCACCTGTTTTCACGTTTCGTTTTAAATGTACTACGGTTTAGTGTACTGTTGAAAAATATATTGCTGCATAGATGAAAGGGGCCACGGGAATTGAATGATAAATATTTGAAAAAGCGGCATTGTGAGCCACAACCCACCCATTGTGTCGGCCGGCGATACTATTCGTATTTCGTTAACATATAACGCAAAATAGGTTACGTCCATAATATTCCGTAAATGGACCAAGTATGAAAATCTTTGAATAAAACGCTTTCACGGTAGGCATATGATTTATTAATAATTCAATGTTTTGATATGAGAAAATCTTAGGTATTAAATGTTAGGAAACCGTAAGCGTCTAAATCTCTCTTCTTATATGTACCTAATATCGAATGTTTTGTAATATTTATTAATATTTAACGGAAAGACTGCCGCTCATTAAATGGCATTAACGCATCATAATGGTTAAATTTCAATGTTTTTTTTCGTGGCACTAACTGTGCCCCAAGCTTATATGCGGATCAAAGAAGCCTTGAAGAATGTAGCGGTCATAAACAGAAATAATTTTTAAAATTTTACAAAATCATTTGATTGATATTCATATGATTTTTTTCTTCCTTTTTCACACTTATTTGAGCCATCTATGTTACGGCAACTAGATAAAGAATAAATAATGTATTTAACACTTCTCTATATAAATAATACCTACTCTTGATTGTACCTTCAAAATTTAAAAATATAAACAACAAATGTTTTTGTAGTGTGTACACTACAAAAACACGCAGTCAAATGATAATAATGGACGCAGTAAATATTACCCGGAGATTAACCTTGTTATACCACTTAATACGGCTCATAATTAAAGCATACATTTTGTTTGCGTAATATCGAGGACATAAGTTAACGTCACAAAGAGTAAGATGGATGGAAGTTTTGTTGAACCCTCGTTATGTTCCTCCGATCGCGAAAACGGCTTGACAAAACCCGTATTTTAACGATTTACGAATGATTTAGATGATGCAAATAGAGAAATAAGTTTAAGGAAGACGTACCTATACACCCTGCTTCTTGAATGACCATACAAAATACATCGCCGTTTTTATTTTTTTTTTTGTTTTCTATAGCACCAGCACAAAAACGCGGCTGATATTATTTACGAAAACAATTAATTAAAACATTCTACTCCAAGGTACAGCTGTAACTTATTATTTTTAACGAACTTCGTAAAATGATATTTGATTTCAGAGACTGGCTGTCCTTTCTTAAATTTTCTTATTTGCAAATAATTATCCGGTCGGAAAAAGTTTTGTCCTAATTGTTTGGACAAAATATTCGAGAAGCAAAATGTTTCTATTAAAAACATGTATCTATTTTGTTTTGTAGCTGTATTTTGAGTTTAAGAAAATTTTCTAAATAATAATATATCGAACGTAGGTAAGTACTCTCTGTAGATTAACCGTGTTCATATTGCTTAAAACATTTTAAGTAATTTGAAAAAATCGCTTTGAAAATTTAACTTAAATTGTATAGGTCTTGTCGACAGCTAATTACAAATAAACGCTAGCATTTCTAATTCACTTGCTGTAATACGATTTACTGTAGCGGATGATTGAACGCCTTTGATTAAGGTTATGGCAATAATAGTTCATTAGCTACTAAAGATTAATTAATATGATTATACCGAGCAACTGCCAAGCGTATGAATCACTAATGCAAATAAATATATGAAAGTAGATTCTTGTTTATAATAGCAATGTCTTGTGAAACAAAATGTTTTATTTTGCTAATCTAGAGTTATAAATATCTTGCTAAAAGAATTACTTATATGGATGACTTGCAGATAACAATAAAATATCGATGTTGATTTCCAACTGACTCAGTAAATTAATATTAAAACAAAAACAGATAATAAAAGATTATTTTCTCCTCTCGTCACGAAACATACTTTATTTAGTACGAAATCCTTTGCTAAGGGAATATTGAGTATTTCAAACAACGCTAGTATTTATATCTCTTTTTCGCGCATACACCGTATATTTGACGCATCCTCTGAAAGAAGATGAATATTTATTTATCGTCCGATGCTTCAATATGATTGAATATCATCTTAAACAAATTCAACTCACCTTTACCTAAGCCTTCACCACCTACGGAAATTATTACTGTTTCCACACAAAGTTCTATGTTTGTTAACTTTTACGACTTTATAAAAGCTTTCGAAATTTAATATTTAACCACTTCAGGAAGTATGATATGGATCTTCTGTTGAGAAGTAAGAGGCGCATGAAGAAATAATTGCCTGTCTTCGAATAAAAAAATTTTTTAAACCGCTTAAATAAATAATGTATTCAATTATTATATTATGAAAACTTTCATATATGAAAATTTTGTGACAATCGAAGAATGAAAAATCGCTACGAGTAATCAAAGAAAAAATGTATTATGCTACCAAAAAATAAAGATGAAATTATGTTAAGATGAAAGTTCTCAGTATGTAGTATATATCGTTTTAGAGTTCTGACAGAAAAATACTATCTAAGTAATTCGCGTTATTTATATTATTAACTTGAAAATATACTTCATTCTTCAGTATATTGATTCATTCGTTTTCATCCACTAATTTTCTTTTCTAATCCAGAAACTTTAATGCCAATCTGCGCATCGATCGTATTATTTCAACGTAACTTAAGAAACTCGTCAAACAGTACTCAGCTATATGTTGTCGTGAAGACGGAAAAAGTGAGAGAACGTTCCTAACGCAATTGCAAATTGCCGCTGAGCTTGTGTTTTTAAAGGAATGCTTACGTAGTTTTCCAATGTGTAGTTTCGTTTCATTTCTATATTATCTGTGAATAGAGTGTTCTCTCGTAACGCAAGACATTGTGCAATATAACTAAGTAAGTCAAAGACGACGACTTTGCTCAATTTGCACAAATGATACTTAAGTTTTACTTATTTACAGAAATTACAACTTATGTATACCTAAGAATATGAGGTACGTTGTGAATTTATTTTAAGTAGCTTATTTAAAACATTATAAATTCTTGCACGTTTTATAATGAACAGACCAAGCTTAAAGATCGTTCTTTTAAATATAAATTCATAAAAATAGCGCACATAAGCTCTTATCTAAAAACATCATCCGTCTTAATAGAATGCAACGTTGAATGTAAAATATCTGGCCATGTCATAGCTGCAGCAGACTATTTAATAAAACTCCGTCGCAACCAGTATTAGAAGGATACCATCTTAATGCGGCTTAAGAACGTTTGCTCTTTTGCTGCCACCGTCTACAAACTTACTCAACGAATGTGTCCCACGATTTCAAACCTTATTAAAAATGTGACAAAGTTAAAAATCAAACAGCAACTTGGTCCGTCAGCTTGTAGCCATTCTTTTGAACGTCGCCCCATTCTATGAATCCCACAGGTATCTCTTAGCAGTATACAAATTAAAATCAACCTTTCGCATATTAAGAGAAAATAATGAGTGTTATTCATTTCCTCGTAATGAATTTTTATTTCACTGCATGTTCTTGGTATTGTTTAATGGGAGCGCAGTCAGGCATTGTATTAAAGAGCCCACTTTCTATGTACTTTCATTCCTTTTGTGGTTAGGCATCGCTAATATGTCTGACTGCAAACAGTTGTTCTAACTGTCTAAAGAAATTCTGGGAAAAAATATTACCAGTATTCAAAATTAGGTTGCATGCTACATATTAGGAATTACTATCGCATTTCTTAAACATTTGATATTTTATATTAATTATAAATAATTGTTTAAAGGATTAGCTAAAACAGTCTGGGGGTACATTAGTCCTCGTCATGACAGGTGCGAAAGAGGATGAAACCCGCATTTGAAGTTAGCGCGAAAACCACACAATACCACTATGATAAACTATTCATTGTCTTCATTAAGTATTTAACAATGGATCTACGCCTGAATATCCTTTATGTAAGTGACAAGTCTTAACAATCATATGTTATTATATTATACTAACCACGCCATGCGGTTTTATTCGTAGTTGTAGCGACCGCTACTAATGTGCCGAGTTGTAAATCGCGCTTATAATATTTGTTAGAGATGGCATAATATATACAAGGTCTCTCTCTCTCTGGCTCTAAACTGGCTCTCGACTACCAACTATTGGGACCTTACCTCTCTCTAAAGCAATTCTGAGATAGCATGTCTGTTAATTCAGAATCTTATTTATATACATGACATTTTTATTTTATCAAATTAATTTTAATAAGAGTCCGACATATCCACACAAGTATACATCCCAACATCCTTTAACCCAATTTTAGTACATCCATAGAATTATATACTTGAGTTTAAAAGTGTTAACAACTTTAAAGTAAATTTATTTCTAACGTTAAAATTCAAAGCCGTCGTATCTAGATCTGGCTGTTAATGAAGTTCATATCAGTTTTCCTTTTGCGCTGTCAACGAACCAAATCAGTAGCAAACTTTCAATATTAACTGGAACCAACTCATAAACTGGGACAGTCGCCAGTGAAATACCATTTAGTTTTTGTTTGTCCGCTCGTGACGTCACTGTACTAGTACCGATGTTTTAAGAATTAGATGTTTGTGAAAGTTTCACGTTCAATAGCAGACTATACCGAATTGTTGTTCCCTGATGATAAAATAGTTGATATTTTCTAATATAGAAAATCATTTTGTAAGTTTTACCTATGGAACATTCCACGCCAAGCGGACAGGTAAAAAATGTTGATGCTTCAGATTTCAATAATATTTTAGCATGTTATACCTATATAGGTCCTCAACCTAGTCAATCAACATTTTTATATTTGATTTAGAGCCTAATGAAGTTGAATGGAATGCCCCCTATTTGATATCACATCAAATCATTGATACAATGAATATCTAATTGACATTTGATTCCTACTTTCAATAATAGCTATTACATTTTTATTGGGTATTTACGACGTTTATTATCAATTACTAGATAAGTTTATTATACTAATACTATCCATCCACTTAAGGCAAATCAAAACATATGTATCTTAAAACAACTTTCAACCTTTATCACGAGCTGAAGCAACAAATAAAACTTGGGAAGTTTGGGAATTTATCAAAGTTACAGTATTAATTGCATTAAAAAGCAATTATAGGCATCTGCGTTTTATCACCAGTGCTTGGAAGCTTGTATTTTAACGACAAGATATTAAATTCACTTAAATTTTGCCCGCATTAAATCTATTTATACTAGAAATTAAGCTAGTACAAACAAGCATTTTTATTTATTTGTATTGAGCCACCTTTATATGTATTTAATATCTAGGTCTTAATCCCGTTTTTTTCTTCCTAGAACCCGATGACATTTTTATTTTTTAACAAAACGCTGTACAAAAATTAAAATTTAATTCGAACCAAATTTCACCCGTATAAAATTAATTAAGATGAAAAGAACAGAAGAGAAGAGACTGCAGTTTTAAATAATTGGTCTAACTATAATCGTAATTCGTAGGGATTTAAAATTCAGTTTAGGTATACAAATTAAACAAACACGTTAGAATCGATAAAGGCTTTGTGGAAGCAATTGATTGTTATTATACCGGGTTTCATCGGAAAGGGGTTAAAATACTAACTACAACGTCTATTAAAGTCATCGTTTGATAGCGATCTTATCAAAATATTCACTAGAAATTTATTTTAGAATCGTAATTTACATATGCCGTGTTCTTTACCCAGATTTAGGTTAATGTTTCGAAATCAATTACGTTACAATATGAAAAAGAATGTTACTTTAATAATTCTATCTATATACCTAAATCTATGCGAATAAAATAAATTTTTGAAATGTATTACTATCATACTATACTAGCCATTGCCCGCGACTCCGTCCGCGTGGACTTTCATATAAAGCTTGCCCCCCACCTATAAAGTTTTCATTATTTTTAAGATGTATTCTGCTATTCGGGGCCATATAAACCAACGAACCAAAATCCATGAAAATTGGTCTAGTCGATCTCGAGTTATAAGTGTTGTAACAAATCCGTCTTTGTTTTATATATAAAGATTATATTACTATAAGGGGTTTTAGTTTAAGTTAATGACACGTAATGGTAATATAAAAAAGCAGGCTCAGTCCAGCGATATAACCCGCAATGAATCAGTGTTAGAAGTTCTACATTTTAAATAAATGTAGGTTTTTCTGGCAAGGATAAATATTTAATCGCCGGTAAAAAATCCGTACCTTAATTGTAAGGTATGTTTTATTGGTAATACAAATAATGGCGATTTCAATAACATCTAATGACGAAATGTCATGAAAAACACCGCCGCACGGAGTCTATTAGTATTACTTAACAGTAAGATAAAAGCAATATAATTAATCCGATTGAATGAAAGACAGATAACTTATAATACTAAATTCCTTAAACCGTAATTTTATGTGATAACTAAAGCTGTTCTATATAAATAGATAGTTATAATAAAATTAAAGTTTTATCAGTTATCCACAAACGTAGCGAAGTTCACGTCGACCAGCTTTCAAGACCCTCTTCACTGTCAGCAAAAGATAGAACATTTAAAACGAAGTCAGATGCCAATTAACCTTATATCAATTATAATTGCTAGCTGGATACTTTGTTTCTTGAGAGTTGTTCCTCAGAAACTATCATTTTCAGTTTGTGCGAATTGTATAATATCTTTAAGTTCTTCTATCTATCGCGTTCAATATATACTCGTATCTACATCTTATTTAACTCTGTTTCATTCGAAAATATTTATTCTAACTCCTACAAGTACAACATAGCAATGTGTGAAAACGAAACATTTCCTGATCTCAGTGAAACGCTCGCAGTAAATGTCACGATCCATAAAAAACGCATTTCAATTACGTATAAGCGCGGGTATCAGCATATCCGAGACATATATCACCGTTATCGGGTCTTGTGTGTAAATAAATTCAATAAGTTTGTCCCTGGACGCGGGCTGTCAACCAGCCGATACATAATTTAATTTATGTGACCCCGCAACGAATAGCTTCGCTGGTCGGATAAAGGCGCGAGCTTTTATTGCTCAGTCGGGTGAGGTGGTGAATTAAAATAAAAACATTAGGCATTGTTTTGTAAGTGATAACTCGAGTACAAGCTTATCGCCTTTATGACAAAACAAATCATGTCCAAGTTGAAGGGATGATCCAGTTACTGTTTTGTTTAGCTGTCTCAATAATATTTATCGTTGAAAAACCATTTGGATTTTTATATGGTTGTAACTTGTTTCAATTAGCTAATGTTTTGTTCAGTTGTCAGTTCGAAACAGAACAAACATTCTTGTAGATCGGTAATCACTATATAGTTGCATCGCTATGATGTCAGAATTAAACCAAGCTAAATCGCAAAATTTGACGGAACGACGAGGCAGTAATTATAAACACATTCAGTGCGTATAACGAGCAGTAATTGTTGGTATTAATTTTCATCGGCGTGTTCATGTTTATTAATTCACATCTTAATTTATTGTTGGCGTGCTACAAAATCGAATTGAACTCTATTAAAGAGAAAATATAGGCTTTGCGTGTTTAATCTTCCATTTTAATTAAAGTCCGTACAGTCAAAATACGGAAATCCATTATTGGAATATGTGCAAGGCTGCTATGACTTAGTGTTATGAATGTTCGACATTTCTCTTCACAATATTTTTTACTGTAGTTAGTAATTTGTTTTAAACACTAATATACTTTCTATAGTTGTTGCATTATAAAATTCTATTTAACTATAATTAAACCTATCATTAAAGCAGTACTTGACCTATACTAGCTGTTCTTTAGAATTACCAAAATCTCAATGAGCAATTCGGTTAGTTAATTCACATTTTCTACAGAGACCAAAACCGACATCATTTCTAAATTACGTAAATAGTTTTAATATTTAATAATGTTGAAATAAAATGAATTAAATTATAAATTTAATATGATGTTTAAATAGCATACTTACAACATTTCCAAAGGTGAAGAGACCCGTCTGTTGACTTTTATTTTCTTTGTTTTTCCATAAAATATACTGTTTCTGTACACTCAGTACATTCACTAATTAAAATTTTAATTAGAGTACCTTTAAAGTAAATAAATGTGGAATGTAAAGGGAAAAAAATTCAGTGGCCATTAAGCCACAAAAAGCACAAAGCGTTCGTTTTAATTTAGGTAATTAACCTGCAAGGGGATGAATTGAAAACATTTCGCGATATTTTTTTGTTTACCGCAGTTATAATATTATAATCTCGTTGTGTACCAAACGAGGCCTCATTTACAGATGTTAAGCGCTATTAAGTACCAATATGCCACAGAAATGCTCATAACGGTAAATGCTTCAGTGGAACACTGCTTTTCATAAAAAATGGTCAATGCAAATTATGTTATAGGTACGTTAATTTGTAATGAATGAAACGTAACCTATGTTTACAATATACCTAATGGTAGTTTTTTAGTTTTTATAATGATAACGATATCTTTAACGGTTTATTTTAAAGAGTGAAGAAGTTTCATTGCAATTTATGTCCTGTTTTTAGATCCCCCTAAGAACATGTATAAACTTGTATAATCCTAATAATAATATAATAATATAATAAGCTTATCATCGAATAACAATTATGATAATATACTTCAATAAAAAATATATAAAGTATTAAACAAACGATCACCTCAAGTTGAAATCCATCGAAAAAACAGGTTTGTTTGAAGCTTTGTGGTTTTGATTCAAAGAAAAATAGAAGAAGGAATTGGTAAATAGATTCGACGCGCGTCTGAGGCAACATTTATATTGATACGAAATCAACCGATATTCTATGAAACTGAAGCATTTCGCTTATTGCTAAGTTGACCTTAATCAAGCTTGAAACTATTTAAACTGATATAAAGCTGAGAGTTTGTCTGTTTGAAGACACGTATCTTTAAAATTACGGGTTGGATTTTAATGGACCTATTTCTATACTAAAACTGTATCTATAATTTTGGAGTGTTATAGACTAGGTATAAATCTAAATTATATATAAAGGAGTATGAGGGCGAAACCGCGACGCGCTACTACACTTGGGTGCAATGAAATCGCACATGTGCACATTTTTTGTATAATATCATTTCTTTTTATTTACTTAAAAGAATATACATTATTTTTAATATAGGGTCAAAGGTTATTTTAATACCTATTCAATGATACCATATAAGTCTACCCCCTTGG